>CAIGRN010113289.1:0-15105 GCA_903798345.1 Fraxinus anomala | reverse complement strand
CTCTCTCTCTCTCTCTCTCTCTCTCTCTCTCTCTCTCTCTCTCTCTCTCTCTCTCGCTCTCTCTCTCCCCAAAACATAGGATCTGTGAAGTGTATTGGGATGGAAAGCTTCTCTTTCTTCTGAAAATTAACAATTTTTCTTTGTTGTACAAAATGGCTAATTTTTCATTCTTCTTGATCACCTTCGAAATTCGTAAAACTATGTCCATGTCGAGCCCAGAGGCCCCAAATATTAAGCAGTAAACAAGATTAACTATGTTCAGAAATTCACTAATCATACATTAAGAAATGTTAAACTGTAAAGAAACAATAATCATTCTGCATCAGAAATATTTAAACCCTATCGACGGTTTA
Source organism: Fraxinus anomala (assembly GCA_903798345.1). Lineage (NCBI taxonomy): Eukaryota > Viridiplantae > Streptophyta > Magnoliopsida > Lamiales > Oleaceae > Fraxinus > Fraxinus anomala. The sequence goes on along the minus strand of CAIGRN010113289.1, from coordinate 14,752 downwards.
GCTTCATGTCCATGTTAAGGCGAGTCACGGAATCAGTATGCACTCCTAAGTTGTAGAACTTAACTACTGTCGATGTGCGGAATTAGTACTAGTAAATAGAGAGTCGTCACAGTGTTTAGTATTATCATAGAGAGAGAGAGAGAGAGAGAGAGAGAGAGATGCTAGAGAAAATAGGGTGTGCATTTTTCTCTCGTAAAACTTCTTTATTGTAATGATGGACGATGACGTAGTCTTATATTATTGCGAATCTCTATAAATCTTTATTGTAAGCATGAATAACGAGTTGGACCAATATGGTTAAAGAAAAAAAGATCGAAAATAAAATTTACTTTTTGTGTATTTCAATCTTGTATGTGGAACATGCCATATCTCAATATTCATAGTTACTTTGTTTTGACTTCTTATTTATATGGATACATGTGAATTGTGAATGGGAACATCAACATGTGAACATTTTGAAATTATAAGCCTTTTTTTCAGCTGTAGTTCCTATGATTTTACATGGAAGCACGCTAGGAGGGACAAGCAGTACCCACCCACATGTAGATTTTTAGCCTCATAATATAATAGTTCTACAAGTATAAAGCACCACTTTGCTTTCTTTAACCCAATTTCTTTCATTAAAAGACGAAAGATGAGCCAAAATAATTATCCCACAAAGTAAATTTGTTATGTCAAAAGCAATGATTCACCTATCATATTTAGCCCCTGTTTGGTTTGGATTAAAATCAAGTATTTAGTAGATTTTGATAAAAGTTGTTGAAATGTGTGGTTGAAAATTTGATAAAAAATTGTAAATCTCATAAAATGTGTGACTTAAAATGATTTTGTGAAGAAAATGAATGTTAAGAAATGATGGTCAAAATGGACTCAATCTTTATTTACTAGAGATGAATAATCTCCTCTCTACCTATATCTCTTAAAATTTGGACTTTAGCATGTGATATATGTATAAAATGATACTATTACAAGAAACATATGTATTACGTTAATTATTTGGTACAAATACCTTGTTCTCAATAAGGTAAATCAATAAAGTATATATCTGACATGTAGTATTAGATCTTCTTAAGGTAAATCAATAAAGTATATATCTGACATGTAGTATTAGACCTTCTTCAAGTTACGTTACACAAATTAAGTTTCTACTCTTTGTGATTGTCGAATCACTTGTTCACGTCAATCCGATTGAATGATTTAGGTGGAATTTATTTACTTTTAAGATTAATGATTTTAACCACACATGAGCAAATCTAAGATGTGTGTGATTATTGCAATTAAATGAAGGGTTACCTACCAAATAGCCAAAATGAGTGGAATATGTACTTTGTACAGTCTTTTAAGAGGTGAATAAATGATGATTGGGCTCAAAATTTTAGATTTGGAAAATAAATGATAGTAGATCAAGATTCAAATGTGTGATTATATATATATATATATATATATATATATATATGTGTGTGTGTGTATATGTATAGAAGCACTTGCATTCAAACGAATTTATCATGGACGACAAGGGATTTCATGTCATTATTCGAGGTGTAAATTTAAGTTGAGCCTAGAACATAATGAGCAATGTTATGGCCTCGTCCAGATGAGATTTTTTTTTGTATTTTGTGTGACATGGCCAGGGGCGGATCTACGAATTTGAGTGAGTTATGGCGGTCATTAATCGATAATGGTCGCAATAACGAAATTATTTATTAATATTTAATTAAATAGTATATAAAAAAAATTTCAATCAATATATAAATGTACTAAAACTTAAAAATCATATACATTTGAAAATATAATCCAATATAATCCAAAATAATAAGAAAAAATACAATAACAAATACATATACAACTTCACTCCATAACTGTAAGCTTAGACAATTGCATTCTCCACTACTTACCTAAGTGTGCGACCGGTTGCTCTAGCGGTAGCTCAATATGTATATTCATTTCTCTTTCCGATGGAGCCAACAAGAGCCACCGCCCTGACTCATTGAGTGCTGACTCCATCCTAGACATGGCTCGAAAATAAAATTGCACACATAGTTTAACATTTTACCACCAAAAATTCATGTACATAATAAATTTATCCAATTCATTTTTTTTAAGTTACATATATTATTAATTAATAACCACATAAATGATATAATAATATAGGAAAGTAGTGAAAATGCGAGCTTTTTTTGCATATTAAATGAAAAATATTATAATATAGGAAAGTAGTATTACATGTTATTGTATTGAAATTTTTATTTATTTATTTTGCATATTTGTGAAATATTATAACGCCAGCTAGTACATTGTTGTGTGTGATTAGACTCGGTCAAACTTATTTATAATAATAGTGGTGGCAATAACCATTCATTTATAATTTTTTTTTATTTTTTTATTCTAAATATTATAATTTCGGCTAGTACAGTGTTGTATGTGATTATACTAGAAGAGATTATTTATGAAATGACCATTCATCTATAAATTTTCTTATACGGCATCATCATAATTAAATACATGGGAAATAAAACAAAACCAATCGCTAACTATTATTTACGCGATAAAAACCTCGCAATTCGTCACGAGAAATATCACATTGTTTGAATGTTTGACTACGTTTGAAAAGTTAAAACGAAATCAACAGCCAAATATTATTCATGCGATAAAAACCTCATATTCATCACGAGAATTGTCATATTGTTCGAATCTTTGACCGTGTTTAAAAGATAAACAAAATTAACCACTACTAAAAATAAAAACTCATAATTCGTCACAAGAATTTTTACATTGTTTAAATGTCTGATAGTATTTAAGCGTTACACAAAAACAGCGATTAGAGATTGATCACATGATAAAGCCAGGTATTTAGTCATGAGAATTGTCACGTTGTGTTTGAATTTGCTTAAAAGTTATTTTTTGCAAAGTAAGTTATAATTAATTTTATTAAGGGTTTTTTTTTTTTTAATTAAACAAAATAACTAAGTCATAGTAAATTTTTAACTTGTTCTAAATCATAAAAACATATTAGGCGATTCGCATGTGTGCGGTTAACGATTGATGCTGGGAACAAAATGACCGGAGAGGGATTCTCCAGAATTCTAACCACACTCACCATCCAGTCGTGAAAAAAAAGAATAACTTTTAAGGGTGAATTACGGAGCGTGGTTTGCACGAAAGACATAATAAAGTGAAGAGACACTTTCTTGAGAGTAGTAATTAGTAGAAAACAAGGTAAAACCCAGTGAGCCGTACAAAATGAATTTATAAATGGCGGCGAATCCAAGGTTGCCCGCCACGTTATTTCTAGCTGTAAAAGTTATTTTTTAAGGCTTTTCTCATTTTATTTTTTTAATTTTAACCACACATTTTTCAAATAAAATAATATTACACACAAATTTAAAATTTTTTTTATTATTTTTCAACCATACATTCTCCCATCAATTACTATTCCAAAATTTATAATTTCTCCAAAATGGGGGCCAAATACTGCAGTAAAATTTAAAGTTCTAATTTATTATTATTGTTTTAATTTTAAAAAAATGATTAACAAATTATAGGGGTTGTCATTTTAATTGAAATCGAATTTCTCGAACCATAGGTTTTGTTACGTTATTTTCAGATAAATGAATTTATTGCTTTAGCACTGCAGAATTTAACAGTTTTTTATTATTAGTTTTCTAATTCTTAATTTGTTCTTTTGATATGTAATTTCATGTTTATGCATATTAGATACTATTTGATGACATATTTTATTTCTGCTAGATGTTGAGAAGATAATTTGAATTGTTAGTCCACGAGGTTTCTAATAATTACGTGGACTTGAATACGAATTACTTGAAGTGTAATATGTAGTTTCGAGTGTTAAAATATTCAGATCGATTCACTAGACACTCGTACTTAATCATGGATGTTAGACAACACTGAAAAGTGACTTTTCTTGAAATTATATTTCTATGTTTATTAACACCATTCAAGAACACTAATTTTTAAGCACAACCAACTTGCATAGATTTCATAAACTACGAAATAGATTTCTGATATCACCTGTAATTTTTAGCAGTTTATTTTCTTTGTGCAGAATTAATATAATACAAATGTGGTAAAAACAGCTAATTAAAGGATAATTAAGGTAATGTTACAAAAACTTAACGGGCGGATTAACCAGCGGTAAATTAATAATCTTTTACTAAAATAAAATATGGTCAAAGAAGTATTATTGCTTTAAAAATATGACCAAATTAACTTAACCAGAGCTCACGTGACTGGCCACACGTACTCCAAGAACAAAAATCATGCACTGAGTCAGCACGGGTTGATGCTTACTCATTGGACCAACCGGTCCATGCAAGCACGTGTCAACAACACAATTGCCAGATGCGGCGAGGCGTGTTTCCTGTCTGTAGTCTCCGGAGTCTTTAGCCCCACTTCGCCACCGGCGAATTGGCCGGTGTTTCCCCTTTCTACTTAATACTGAGATTTTTTGGAATCTAATTTAAGATTTACTTAATTATTTTTCTCAAAATATGAGTATGAAAAAGGAGAAAATAATAAAATAATAAATGGTCTGCGTATATTTTGGGTTTTACCAATTTCGGCGATCCTATAAGACAGCGATAGGCCGATATAGCCACTCTACTTTCTTTCTCTATAAAGCACCATCTTTTTTCTCTCTTCTCTGTGTTTTCCTTTGGTAGCGTTACCTTAAAAACATTTCATGGAAATTTCGATATTTCTAATGTAAACAGGATTAAGGATTTCTACGCAGAATCTAAGATTTTCGAGTGTTAATTTGCTTCCCTTTTGCTATCGATACACTTCTTTCTTTAAACCTATAAGTCCCTTTAAAAGTATGCCTTTGAGTCGCAGCTTTTAACGTTATTGTTGGGTCTTTTTGTCAGATTTTTGTGTATCAGAGCGTGGCTTTGATTCTTTCTGTGTTTGAAGCTTCTCTTTGACGGTTTACCTCTTTTAAACTCAGTCACTCACTCGTGTCTTCTCCCAAAGCAATTTTCCTTTATTTTCACATTCATCTCTTCAATCTTTTTTCGATGCTTATTGAAGGAAAAGTGTTCTGAAAACCAGTGATTGCAGATTTCCAATTCGTAATAATGGATCAAAGTATGTTATGGCCGGTGAAATTCACCGAGCATTCAAAACTTATTCAAAAACTCGTTAAATCCTCAAATCAGAAACCCAGAAAATCCTCAAAATCCCAACAAAGACTGAGTTTGAATTTTCCCAGAACGGTTCGGATTTCAGTGACTGATCCTGACGCAACTGATTCATCCAGTGACGATGAGGACGAGCTTTTTCGAAGGCAACGAGTGAAGAAGTACGTCAACGAAATCAGAATCGAAACAGCTGCTAAAACCAATGTCGATGTCACCAATGGAAATGAAAGCTGTAAGAAGAGAAATGGAGGGGTTCTACAGGCCAAACCAAAGACAAGGAAGGTGAAAGAGGTGGCGCAGCCGGCAGCCAATGGAGGAGTTAGGAAGTTCCGGGGTGTTCGGCAACGGCCGTGGGGTAAATGGGCAGCAGAGATCAGAGACCCCTGCCGGAGAGTCAGGCTTTGGTTGGGTACTTACGACACCGCGGAAGAGGCTGCCATGGTTTATGACAACGCCGCTATAAAACTCCGGGGGCCAGATGCTTTAACCAACTTCGTAACTCCGCCGCCCAAGGATAAGCCGGAGACGAATGATACTTCAGTTTCTGGCTATGAGTCGGGCGTCGAGTCGAGAAATCTTTCATCTCCGACATCTGTTCTCCGGTACGGGAGTAGCCAGTCGAGTGACAATGACACCGACCAACAATCAGTGTCCGAACCGGTTCAGGAAGTGGGCAAAGATGTCGAACCGAGTACCTCGGCCGGCAGACCTGACCAGAACCAAACATTTAATGGAACCGGTTCAACTAACGGTCCGATTCAGGAGGTCCAAGAGTGTCAAGGGGAGACAAGCATGGTACCCGACTATACCAAGGACTATTTACCGTTGGATATTCCATTCTTAGATGATTTCTTTAATTTCCAACCTCAAGAACAAACATTATTCGACGATACTCAAAGTTTGGTTAAGGATTTTAGCATATCGTTTGATGACATTCCAGCATTCATGGACATTTCACGAGGATCATCAGACTTCGTAGATTATGATTTTAATGATTCACTTCAAGATCTCAGTTCAATTGAAGTCGATGACTATTTTGTTGACATGAGTGATTTTGCAAGTGCAGATGCACTTCTAGCAATATGATACTACAAAAATCAAGTGATAAACATTGTCGGTTTGCCAATCTTGACGGCAAATTTTGTTCACCGGCTCGACTAGTATTTATCGTTAAATATTTTCAATATATTCCGCGTCTAAGTATTTATTTGTTCTTGTATCTCCATTCCATTAAAGTAAATTGAATTTTCGCAAAGTTCTTTATTTAGTTTTATATATAGCCTTTCAAGCAATAAAATAAATTTGCCTTTTCAAGATTATATATTTGAGTTTGCTTGATTTAATCATTATTTAATTTTGTGTAGTATTTTAGATGGATATCGTAGTCGCAAAGTGGCATTCTTTTGTCCCCCACAAGAGCAGGCGCAATTTGCGGTTCTCATTTTAGATGTTGGTAGTGTGAAATTGAGTAAACGAAATGTCTTAATTTTTTTTCTTTTAAAATCTTTGTGGTACGCATTGGACTTTGGTATTTAAGGTTGAAAAATGTGAGAGAACGGCTCCTATTAATTTACATGGGCAAGCAATATTGTCTCATTTGTTGTGTCCAATAAATGTGAAGATGGACTATGCATGATTCTAGGTGGGGCATGTTGTCCATTAGAAGCCTAGCGGTACATTTATTATGTATAAGAAAGAGGCATGTGTGATGTGCACGGCAAGGTCGTTGGCACCAATTTGGGGTTGGTGGGAGCGAGTGATAGAGAAGATTTTTGACATAGTGAGTGAAAAAATATATATGAAATATTTGTTATCGTTATGTTCAATTCAATGTAAAGATGTTATGTACCTTGTGTCGTCCAACTTCTTGTTGCATAACTTACACTAGACTTTCCCTAGGTGGCTATAAAAAGGTGATTTGCTTTATGTTGGTTGGTATGGGTGATGGAGTGAGTGAGAAAACACATGGTATTTTTTTTATTGTTCTATTGAATTCAACACAAAGGTAATATATCTTGTATTGTTTAACCCATATTCTACATAATCTAGACCAATCCTTGCCAATCGAAGCTTGATTAACCTCGGTTTGGTGGGAGTGGGGTGACAGAGTACTATTTTGGCAGAGTAAGTAAGAAAATATGTTAAATATCCATACTTGTTTTATCAAAATTAATATAGAGATATTTATGCAACTTGTGTTGTCCAACTTGTACTTTTTACAACTCAGACTAGACCTCACATAGGTGGCAATTGAGACATGATTCACCTAGGTGACAAAAGATTATAGACAGAGTGAATGAGAAAACATGTTAAATTTTGACCGTTATTTTGTTCAATTCAATAAAAGAAATATAATACAGCTTGTGTAATCCAAAATATATCATGTACATCTCAAACCAAACTAAACATTATCCAAGTGGCAATCAAAATGTGATTTGCCCTGGGTTGTTTGGAAAGGGTGATAGAAAATCTTTGACAGAGTGAATGAGAAAACATGTGAAATATAATACAACTTGTCTCACCCAACCAGTATTATGCACAATCGAGACCAAACCTTACCCAAGTGACAATCAAAGCTTGATTCACCTTGGGTTGGTGGCACAGTGATAAATAAGATTTTATACAGATAGAGTGAGAAAACATGTAATATATTTGTCTGTTACGTTTAATTCAAATCGAGATGTAATGCAGTTTGTGTCCTCCAACTTCTATCCTGCACAATCCAGACCCATGATTACCCTTGTGGCAATCGAAGCTTGATTTGCCTTGGGTTGATAGGAGCAGGGGGATCGAGAAAGATTTTTTTTTTTTTTTTTGTCATAGTAAATGAGAAAACATTCAAATATTTGTCTATTGTTCTTTACTAATTCGATATAAAGATATAAAGAAGTTTTATCCAATTACTCTTTTGCCCAAACCACCTGGATTAATTGAGAAAATCATCAATCAATTGCCAAAAAATATCTTAAGGACCCTAAATTATATACACTGGGGTAGACTCAAAGAGGCATGCTGTGGTGGACTGACTTGCATTTCACTCCAACATTTGTATGGGCGAGTGATGGTCATAATGCAACTTAATTATGTCCTTTAATGAAATTTTAAGATATTAATATTAATAGTGATAATAGATTGAGAATGCCAATCTGACCACTCTCACGCGCAGTCCACGCGTTGGTTGGAGAAGCTAAAACTATGTGAAATCATTATGTCTGAAACCCTTTAGATCTTGATAATGTTGACCATCTCATATTTTTTCAATCAATTCTATCAATTTCATGTGATTCTCATCGGACAATATATTACCTAAATATTGATACTTAGTGTATGTTAAGTGATAAACAAAATCACCATAAGCTTCAAGGATTAAATGATCAACCAAATAATTGATGTGTTGTGTTATCGGTGCTTGGTAAATCATTTTTTTTAATTCTAATCGTCACTTCTGGAGCTGATTTAAGAAAGTCTATCAAATATATGGAAACATGCTTGAGAATTCTTGTTATTTCATGGTTCTACTCCACCGTACTTCCACTCCGTTCCAGATGAATGTAACTCTCTTTAGTGTACCTTACTAGGTTGAAGTAATTCTTCTAACATTTACGATGCATTCTAATTTGCTTTCTTTCATTAACACACTTACTCGATTATATTGCTAATCAATTTGTTTGTCGAAGTATTTAAAATAATCATCACTTTAATATTTGTGTGTGTATTGGTCCTCCAAAGTACATCAAAGAGACTGATTTCCCAAAAAAATTGGACAAAAATTAAGATCCAATCCATAACACAAAATTTGCTTTTGCAAATAAAGTTGCTACTACAACAAAGAGACAAATTAACAAAATGCTGTGCATCTTGTATGTAGGTTGCCCAAAATCATTTTCATTTGAAAATGACCCTTCTTTAATTTATTCCTCTAATTAGTAATACTTAAAATATAGGATTTTTTAATAAAATATTTATCTTTTTTTTATTATATGGTTTAAAAAGACAGTCTAAACAAACAATAAAAAAATCTGTCTATGTAACAGTCACGTATCGCCTTTGTCTAAGTAGAGCCTTTCAATGGTTTGTTTCGATAACTCTTTTATTACTTACAAAAAGTTAGCCACCAGTTCAGTACACGATACTTTCGTTATCACCTGAACAATTAGACATCCAACCCATCCAATTGCAAGATATCACATCGAGTGTGTTTCTATTAGGGGTCATGCATAAATAAAATTCAACAAACTAGTGAGTTCACTCACCAACTTTGTTTCTTTCTCCTACTCATTCTGCTTCTGAGATATTGGGATTCGAATAGATGGTTCAATTACTTGGCATATGAAGTCGTCCAACAAAAATATTTTTTCTCGATAATAGAGACCGTCCAGCTGCATGTATAAAGAAAAGTCATATAGGGTGGGAGTAAGGCAGGGACCTCTGGACTGACTGCCCAATGCTTGCTAGGGACAGTTGTAGACACAAAGGATGTCTATAATGATCACGTAATCATTGTTCTAAGTATGTTTGTGTTTGATTACATTATCTCTGCCACTCTGATGTTTATTGCTAAATATTTCAGTCCCTCTCATTAATTTCTTCCTCACGCCAGATTTTCCTTTTCAAAACTTACGGAAGATTTAAGTAATATGAAATTTCGTAATACAACTTACATTGGACTTGTCATATCTCCTTTCTGAGGGGATCAAGGAAGACCAAACTCTTAGTCACACAACATGGTCCTCTTGACTTCGAGGAGATTCATGTTTGATCTCTTATGCATTTTGCAAGTTATAACATGATATATTGAGTCACGAGTGATTTTATTGGCGTGATATCTTTACAAGGATGACTGTGAGTCAAATTTCTTTTTTATCCACCTCGAATAGGATGGGAAGTCAGAAGCCTATGATATGACGACATCATGTTCGACTTAGGATGAGACCATGTGTCAAGTGTCCGAAGGACCTTGCCTATTAATATAGTTGAATGTAATTGCAAATTGGTAATTTCGCTCAATAAATCAAACTCTACTCCAAACATTTCTTCCCCATTCGTGTTTCTCATAAACTAAACATTACTGTTGATTCATTAATTTGAGCATCGGAGAGCATACGATCGTGACCATCCAAGTATTAAATTGGAGAAGCCTCGATCTGCGTCTTTTTATAATTAAAGATTTAACTTGAGAGGACTACCATCTCCCTGTGACCCCATTGATCTTTGAGAGAAGTATAGTACAACTAGACTCTATAACATCTAACCAATAGCAAATATTTGATTTAAGCCCTAGTTGAAAGGCGAAAACGACAGGAGTGGATAGTTTAATGACATATGTTGGTTCTAGTGTTGGTGGTCGTATGCTTTTAAGAGGGGGAAAATAGATATAAATGCAAAATGATCAGAGCCTATTTTTGTGTGTGTATATAGCCTGCAAAACTTGTAATGCTATTTAATGAACAACGACAAGTCGACAACCTTAACTCGCCCCGTTGGTTTAATTTTCTCATCTTTCATTTGTGTTGTTCCCCCATGCGAATCTTAATTACCCATAATCTTACGTTTACTTCTCATGGATAGATGATTAAAGATTCGTTTGATATGATTTTTTTATTTTGTTTTTTATAAAAGAATTTATGAAAAAATTACTTTCTATCAACTTTCTCTGAAAACTCTTTTAACCCGACAAAGTACTTTAAAAAATGTCAAAAGTAGCTTCTTAATCCCCACAAGTAATATTTGCTTTTCAAAAGCCCTATCAAATGTATGCTAATTATGAGGCATAATTTTAGAATATAGAAACTAATAGGATGGTCTAAACAAAATTTCACACACATCTCACTAGATCTTCCAAATTTGCATTTGACGTCGATAGTTGTTTTAATCGTTTCTTTGGAGGGGCACAATAAGATGACTCATTCTAGTATTATTCTAAGTCAAGAGGACTTGTAACATGTTTAACCGTATTTAGAAGCATTTATTAAGTACTTTTTTCGGTTTTTTTGAGGAGTATGTACACACACTGTCAAATATTGTTATGTCTATATTTGACCCTCATTCATAAAACTCATTTTTAATCACATATTTATTGGAATCACAATTTTTGTCAACTTCGAAAGAAACATTTCATTAACTTTTATCGAAATATACTAAAAATTTGCTTTTTATCAAAATCAAATAGATACGACTTGTTTGTAAAATATCAAATCCATAATTGGATAACCCCCAAAAAGTTCTTATAATTAACTACATGGTGAACCATCTTTTTCTCATAATAATGCTAAACTAACCCTAATGATGAGATTAATGGATCAAATCAAATCATTTGATGTTCACATTCAAGATTCATCAACGACCAACAAAATCATCTTTTGGTAGCCAATGGGAATGTAGAATCATGAGTGGAACCCCATAAACCATCCACAGACAACCACGAAAAATGTAAAAGCACTTTTCAAAAATAATCAATTATGTGTAAGTTGGAACGTGAAATGTGTATGGGCTTCCGTTCATAAATTATAATTGCCCATGTGATTTTGGTCAGTACTTTCTTTAGTGTGGTTTAAGTGGGTTCAATCCCTGTTATGTAGCCCCCGTTTAGACTATTCAACCTACCGACAACTGGATGATGGGCCCACAATCTATGGGGCTCCTCTAACGCCTGCCAATGTGCATTTTGCTATAATATTTAAAATTTAATCATGCTACGTGTACATCAACATTTGCGTTATTTTTTACACTGTGACACATAATAACACATCATCGAACAGTTTGAAAACATAAACATTTTTTCCTTCAATCAATTTTTAACGACACATCAAATATCAAGTTCATCTAGCGTTCTTGTTTAAAACTATGTTATAAATAAATAAATAAATTCGTTGATGTTAAGGACTTTCGATTTAGCTGCCGCTACTGACTAACCTCTAGTTGAAGGCGACGGATGATTTCACTTTCGCTCGAAAACAGTGATTCATGTGGGATGCACTTATATTTCATTACCTAATCCAAGTACAACCGTTCAAACCTAGAGTAGCCAAATCTTGTTTGGCTCAATTCAAGTCTAACCTTGGTTGACTTTATGTATCCTCATTATTATTTTTCTGCCAAAATGAATTTAAAAATTCAAAAGATGATGGACCACAGTGACTCATCGGACACGGTCTCCATTTTTCTTGGCAGATTAGTCTCGTTTAACCGTTTTACATCTTGAGCTATTATTCAAGAAAGAATCAAGAGATCCAAGAATATCGAATATTGATTTCTAAAATTCGAGATTTACATCCTTCATTTCAGAAGTCAAGTCGAGATTGTCTCTTCAAATAATTAATTTGGATTAAATGATAAATGAAATTCACGTTTCATTCAATTATAATGCTATTTGCAAGCCTATGTGGGTCGCAGTCAGATTCTTCAATGAAATAAAATATGAATGTGAAAATTATTTTCACTTAGACGGCTGTTGATAAATAATATTACTCTTTATCAAAAGACAATTTGAATTTAGAAAAAAAAAAAATGGTAAATAAATTCCTCAAATGAAGAAGCAAAATTTGACCGAATGCCTATCCTCTGCACTGACCAAACCTAACAAATAAAACGGCACAAGTGTTCAATAAATGGCACAAGATATGTAGACTTTTTAGTTTGACCCAACAATCCCCCGACATTCCCTTGCTAAAAAGTAAAAACAAGGAAATTAACGTGTGAAATTAATCTTAATCAAACAAAAGTAAGCAATAAGACAAGAAGACAAAACCCAAAAAGAGAAGTGCTTAATCTTGTCCTAAAAGTAAGTAATTTGGTCTCAAAACTGAGGTTTTATTTTTTTAAACCTCCAATTTGTAGCCCTAAATAGCACTGCTAATTCTGTGTGTTGGGGTGTTAAAAGTCAAAGGATTGAAGACATGAGATTACGAGTTTTATTAAATTTTTGAGACTTTTTTTTTTCCCGAATATATGGTTTAAAAGTATAAAATAGTTATAGGAAAGCGTGAAAAATAATTTTTTTGAAGAATATATAATTGAAAATAAATGTGGGAGAGAAGTGATTCTCAAAAATCAAAGAACCCATTTCACATAATCATTTAGAAGTGTATTGTTAGACTAAAAACACTTTTAGAAAAATTTCTTATAATTTAATTTTTTCAAGAAATTCTTCTACAAGAATTAGAAGAAATAAAACCAGGGCCAGGGCTTTCCATCATTCTTTTTGCAGAAATTGTGGGATATTTGGCTACTTCTTATTGTTACAAATTTGGCAATCCGCTTCCTATCGCAGATTAATGCATTAATGTTGACTTAAAAAAATTAAATATACTCAATTTGATGCCCTAAGTAAAATTTTTACTTCTAGAACAAGAGGGTGACTTCAATTATTCCGAGTACACGCGACATTCATGTACAGTCACAATAACTGACTGACGGGATTATCAGCTTATTTAGATAAAATAGTTGTCTAAATTATTGCAAGTGTGGGACTAGAGGATAAAAGTCCGCCTTAGTGTAATCGACAACAAAATAATTAGGTTTATACTGTCGGAATTACTAGAGGTGTCAAAATGGAAAGTGTTTTTGTTGTTGCATGATAAGTCGGGATCCTAAATAATGATATTTTGTTATTCTTTGGATGGATTAGTGTCTAATTTGTTACGTATTGCTTTTATTAGGAAAAACTCATGTGAGGATGAAGAATAGGAAGAAAGAACGTGAAAGGGCCAAAGTAAAGCAAGTCCAAAGTTGGAGAACTAAAGTGCAAATATTCAAAAATTGTGACGAACCTCACGATGAATATTTGAAAGTAAGTGTGTCAATTGGATAAGAAAAGAAGTTAAATGGATGAAATATATTCAAAGTATTATCAAACATCAATTTCCAACCAAAATAGTTATGCTCCGAATTTTTTGTTTCGGACTGAAGCTCATTTTTGGCATAGGAAACGCTCGAATTAGAAAATAATATCTAAATAAGAATTGTAACCCTTTGGGTTAACTTTTCAACGCACTTTGAATCATCTCAATTAGTTATCGAAAAAGAAAGTTATGACAAAAATATTAAATACTACTTGGGACAAGCCTAGGCACGCGCCTAAGCCTGTAGAGGAGGCGCGAGCCTCCTTCTAATTTGAGACTCCCGAAGTTTTCTAAAGGGTTCAGGAGAGCGCCCTAATTTGTTCTAGGCATGCACCTAGTGCAAATATAGAAAAAAATTCGATTTTCCTTATTTTTGTTTTGGTAATAATTCAATGTAATTTTATTTTATTTTATTTTTTTTTTTTTTTTGCATCCTTTAAATACCAAACTAGATCAGAATGTTAGAGACCTTCGTAGACCTAAAATTCATAGATTCAACATATTTTGGAGGCGAAGAACGAGACTAGATCATCAATATTGAGGGAATTGTGCAAGATTCTTGAAAATTATCCATCCAAAATCAAGATTTCATTCAAAAAAATGGATTTCTCCACTTTCTTTCATATTTCTTCGATCCGGGTGATATTTTTCTATAAATTCTTGTATAATTTAATTATTATGATGATTAGCTAAGTTTTTCTATTGTATTAGATGATTGAGGAACCCAATTTTTGTTTATTTCAATTTAAGACTTTA
>CAIGRN010113272.1:0-17135 GCA_903798345.1 Fraxinus anomala | reverse complement strand
GGATGTTGTTGGGTATTTTAGTGATGTTCAAATAACCCCTAAGTAATGATGAAAAACTGTGACTCGTTTCCTTAGGCTATAAGCCCAGGATTGAAGAATATTAATAAATCCACACCACAATTGTTGTAACTCATTCCTGTTAGGTATTTAGAGGAAACCAGCTCGAGCTAAATGTTCAATGTTTTATATATTTAGAAGAAATCAATCTATTAAGGTTAGGTGTTCAATACCCAATTTTGGAGATAATGTAATAAGAGACGTTTATCTCCTTTTCACGTTATAGAACTCTATCATTATCCTTGGTAATCATTTTCAATTTTCTTGATACCTTTGGAGAGAAAAATCTGGGAAATTAGTTTAACCATTTGCCTATAAATTGAAGCTTCTTTGCTTCATTTATACACACCAAAAAAATCATTTGCTTTGTGCTTTTGAGAAGCAACAAACCCGGTTCCCCACTTTGTGCCAAAATTGCTCCATGCTCTGTGCAATTTCTCAAACCCAGCTTCTGCTCTCTGTGCCTTTGTGTGTTGGTGTGATTTTCCAATTTGATATTATCTTTGTGGTGTTGGATTAAGAATTTCTGAGCCTAAGAGGAGGAATTTATTGTTCTTCAAATTTAGTTTCTTCATTTGATTTCCTTTATTGATAATTCCATAAACTTATTGTTTGATTTGTTCAATTGTAGGTGGAAATAGCATCAAAAGATGCAATTCAGGGATATCATGGATAGCATGTATCTCGTTATAGACATTTCATAGAGGTTTGTTTTGTTACGGGAGCCCCGTGACACTTGGCTACCCAATAAAAAGAACTTGATTTCATAAAAAACATACAATATCTAAATATGTACAGTAAAATTGTTCAACAATCAAACCTTCCAACCATAAAACCTTTGTGGAATCTTGCCGTTGGTGGTGAAAATAATTACTAAAACCGAAATTAAAGGCATTGTGACATTTCATATTCATTTATTTTATGCCTTCAATGACACACTCCATATGAGGGACTTGTGTTAATGCACAGTTAGTGCACAACAATAGACAATACTCGATAAATCAGAGCTTAGAAGAAGGAACGCTTAACAGGANGTGGAATCTTGCCGTTGGTGGTGAAAATAATTACTAAAACCGAAATTAAAGGCATTGTGACATTTCATATTCATTTATTTTATGCCTTCAATGACACACTCCATATGAGGGACTTGTGTTAATGCACAGTTAGTGCACAACAATAGACAATACTCGATAAATCAGAGCTTAGAAGAAGGAACGCTTAACAGGAGGTCGACCTACGGCCCTCATCAAGTTGGCAATTTCAAGAATCCTAGCCATTTTTGTTCCTCTTTTAGCCTCAGCCGATGCTCTTTTTTCCACTGCTTTTCTTTGTGCTTTTGCTATATCATTCTGCATTTTCTCAAGAGCTTTTGCTCTTTTCTCTTCCAGTTTCCTCTGTAAATTGGAAGATTCCAACTCAGTAGATTGTTATATGTTGTAGTTTAATTACACGCCAAAAAAAAAATTGGTTTTGTACCTCGACTTTCTTCATCCAAGAAGTTGCCTTCTGCACTTCCTCACTCTCTAAACCAGTTATCACTGCATCCTCTCTCTTAAACCTATTATTAATCTTCGCAATCTTTGCATTCTGCCATGCATTAATCTTCGATTCCACCTCTTCTTTCTTCACACTCTGCACCGACACTTCCCTTTGACGACCTATTGAAGACAAGAATCAAATGAATATATACAAAGTCGTCACTCCCTAACAACTTAAACTTTTAATTGAAACTGAGTTGGATAACATGGTATCAGAGCTATGCGAAAATATATTCCGGTCTAGTTTTAGGAGCGTGTGAAAAACTAATTTTAATCTAATACATGTAGCATCATCTTTTTGACGTCTAACAGCTAAGCTTTTATACAAGATAGTTAAAATTACCTTGTGACGATTGCACATGGGCGGGAATATCGAGAGTATTATTATCAGGCACAATAGCCAAAGGGTTGATTTCCTCCGGCACTTCCTCCTCTCGGATCCTCCCCAAGTTGCTAACACTATTCGGCGCCAAGGGAACGTCGTTTTCCGGGCGGCTATTGCTGTTTCCAATTGAGGATCCAGCAAGAACTAAAGCATTGAATTCTCTACTCATGGTGGTGAAATTTTCACTTTCAGCACTGCTGGCCATGGACAGATTTGATGATCTGTGGCTACTCGTTTCCCAAGCAATCTCTATCCGAGGGGGTGGTGACTGTAGGTGAGATGGGGTTAGTGCGTGGATTTCTCTAATATGTTCATCTTGATCATTGTCGTCTTCACTGTTCCAGCTCGTGCTGGCTATGGCTCTTTGATTGTTCATCACAGGAAAATGTTGTTATAGGTCGATCCACGGTCGAGGAGTAATCAAAAAGTTGCAATAGGACAAGAGAAGAAAAGGGGTGAAGAACAAAAGGAGTAATCAAAAAGTTGCAATCAGGTTTATAATCATGGTGCGATCAAGAAATACGTGCCATACATTTCTTGCAATACTATAGGAGAGTCAAGAACGAACTCTGTAAATTGATTGCTCGTAACGTTGATAAGTATCATAATTGATGGTGAAAGTCTTGAATTTTCTTTTTAATATATGTAATTATTGACCCCTAGTTTCTTGTTAATTAAAATTGGATACATTTTAAGAAGTTTTATTCGAGGATCTATTGAGCAAAGGGAAAATCTATTCGAATTAGAGATGTCACAATGTCCCGTTTCGAATGTTATGAAATTTCCTAATTAGAAATTTCGAAAAACAAAAAACACAATCTGTGTCCAAAACTCGTCCCCGTGAATGGGGTGGGAGCGGACAAGGAGGACCACTTCATCCTATTACCGTCCCTTATTCATATATATTAGGGATTAAACTTCGCTCATTAATTGTATTTCCCAAATTAAGAATTTAATGGGAGGGGAGGTAAGTGTAGCTCCCACTAAATCGTATATTTAAACCCTATAGTTTCATAAAGTGAAAGTCACCCTGTTTATACCTAACCTTCATAAAGAGAAATTCACAATTTGTTAAATTAGCGATGCTCTCTTGGCAATAGATAGGTCAAATAAAAAAAAAAATCAAAATTTATAGAATAGTTCTACATTTTTATGGACCAATCCGAAATTTACAAAAGCTAAAGGTACCATCTTCAAATCACCAAATAATTGAATGGCTTCATAGCAAAAATCATTTTCGTCTTTTGTTTTGGAGGAGCCCATGAAATGAGGTAATTGCTAGTGGATTTGTCACGATATAAACACGCGGCAGCCTCTTATTGAACGTGGTTAATTCCCATTGGCCGGTCTTTTAATCTGGGCCCACTTCAACTTTACCCTATCACATCAAGAACACGTGTGAGGCCATTATTCTTACAGAATTGGGTTTTTGGGATGCACACGAGAGTGCACTATTAGATATAATAGTGTGCAATGATAGCTGATTAATTAATCTTTCTAGTGATTTTGACATGTTAATAAAATTAAATAAATAAAAAGGCTTTCTTTTTCTTTGTTTTGAAGTTAAAAATTTAAATAAGATTGAATGATGTAATTGAAGTGCAAGAAGGTGGAATGTCAATAGTAGCAATGTATTAACTATTATGCCATTATCTTGGAAGTAAGGTTTGGGAAAACGACGTCGATAAATTTTATAATCGACAACGTCATTTTATTTTGAAAATAAAATATGGATCGTAAATTTTTAGATGATTCAAAAAACATTATATATGTTTGATAGATAGTATTAAACATTATTAGACCAAATTAGAAATAGTAAAAAAAGAAGGATATTTTTTAAAAAAAGAAGATCGTGTTAATATAACTATCTTCGACACGTTTAGTTCTCGTTTCGCATCAATACAACATGGACAATTAGGACTTGTTTGAAAGGTTTTTTAGCCAAACAAACCACTTTCAGAAAATTATCTAAATATATTCAAAAACAATTTTTTACTCTCAAAAATATATTTTTAACATTTCAAGTTGTTTTTACTACATTATGAAATGTACAATTTTTTTTGTTTATAAAATAGAGTACAATTTTTTGTCCAATTGACCAAATTACAGCAGTGTCTAAAAAATAGACTTAGAATGTATCGAGCTTTCGAGAGCCAAATTAATGGGCCAGTATATGTTTCTTCTGGACTCTATAATAAATTACGAGTTACTTTTTTTTATGGGAACCCAAGCATTCACTTTGTATTTTAAATCTCTAGAATCATAGGCCTCTTTTAAACTTCTTTTATTTGGTTGTAAACTTCTTTTATTTCCTTGAATTCGACATCTTAGAGCATTTACAAGAAACTTTTTAAACATGAAATACTCTCTATTTTAAAAAGTCAAAATTTAAAATCATGCTCCAAGAGACTCTTTAAATTAACATTTTATCTCCTGTTTGGCCCCCATTTTGGGGGGTTGAAAATTTTTAGAATAGCGATTGATGGGAAAATGTGTGGTAGAAAAGTTTTAAATTTGTGTGTAATATTATTTTATTTAATGAATGTGTGGTTAAAATGAAGAAAGAAAAAAAATTAATGTAATGTAATGGGAAAAAATTGGGCCAAACGGGCCTTAATTTAGAAAGTCTCTATAATTAAATACATTCGAAGTCTTTCAACTTTCAATGTAGGAAAATAATAAAATAATTTAAAGAAAAGTTAGTTAAAATAAAAGAGAAAAAATAATAATAAATATTTTTGGGAGTAGTAAAATCAAGTGTTAAAAATAAAGAGATTGTTGGAGTACTTCAAAATGAGTACTTCAAAATTTTAACTCTATAAATTTATAGATGCTCTCCAAATGAAATAATATGTTTTTTAAAAATAGAGAGTTTTTTGAAAATACTCTTATTTTATAGCAAGAATTATTCATAGTGAAAGGGAGATTATTTTTGGACAAATTTACAATTTGGTCATCTATCACGTGTGTCGTGCAAAACTTGCAAACGTACGGGATCATTGACAAATAATACGTGATGAGGAACGTGTATCGTTCTATTTGAATAAAAAGATTTGGAATAACATCACTCGGAATTGAAAACAATGATTGGATAGTGAAAAATCAAGTTTCTCTTCGATAATCTCCAACCCCCGTATTAATTACCTTCGAATTTCATGCTAGCCTCGTTCTTATGGTGAAAATTATGGTATATTCTGTGTTGTCTCGTTCCGGTCGTCCCTCGTAGGTTAAATAGTAAGTTGAATTTGATTTTCATAAGAGTTTGAATCAAAAGAGAAAGTTAGGCAATTCAGGCTCATAATGGCCCACTCGCGCCATAGAGTTCATAGCGCACATGCCGCACAAGCCATCCCTTCTCGGTAAATGTAAAACATGGTCGTGCACGGGCCATTATGAAATCTTTCGTTTTTGTTGCATTTTGGTTCCTAGAGTTTATTTTTCGTTTCTTCTAGTCCCTTTTTAATATTTTATTGATCCTCCATCTTCCAATTCCATCTAATTGAACCCAACATTCTCCAATCATCGATATTAGGTCCGAATCAACTATTTGAGCTTTGTGATTTAGTCCTCAAACTTTGGATTAAGTCTATTTTAGCTAATTTTTGGCTCATTTCATACAATTCCATCGCTTTTCATCGAATTGCACATAACAAACGAAATACATACAAAATTAAGTCGCAATTCATTTAAAATAAAAATAATTGACTTAGTTTAAAGTTTAAGATAAGAGCATAAAATACACTTATCAACGTATCTATCGTCTTATCTTTTATTGTCTATTTAGACATTTCATGTTGAATTGGGACACTGTGGTACAATTTTAAAAGATTGGGAATACGTGGTAATACAAACTAAAGGTTGAGAACGGAGATATCACATTTGAAAAGGCTGAAGCCACCAAAGGGATTTACCCTTTTATTTGGACCAAAAGAGGTATGTGTGGTAGAAGCGCGTTATCAAATTTTGATAAAATATATGGTTGAAAAGTTGTGGGACCTATAAAATATATAGTTGAAATTAATTGTAGAATTTAACTTTAAAAAAATCTAAGGGGTGCATTTGATTGTCAATGTTTTCATGAAATGTTTTTTTTTTCCCATCAAAATTCATACTTTTGTGCTGCTTGATTGAAAAAAAATTTCCCATTGAAAATATTCTTTAGGGGATGCAGGATTTTATTTTTCAGGCAATCCTCCCTCTCACATCTACTTTATTTATCATCTGCCTACTAATAAAAGATAGATAAGTATAACATTTTCTAAATTGAAAATTAAACCAATAAAACACATTGCATACTTGCAATAAAAAAATCCCTAAATTATAATTTCTATCAAATAGGGGTCAGATAACATTGCATTTGAAACTGTTTGGCCGGCCCCTCGTGACTATGAGGACGGCAGCGAAGTTTCCAAATATGCCTTGTAACCACCACTTCATTTTTGTCACATGGAACAAGACATAATTTTTTAAACAGGTGGCCTTTCATTTAGCAATTAAAAAAAAAAATTGTAATCAAACTTCCCCTTTTCTTGAGCTTAACTATGATACTATCAACAATATGTTCTAAATGGATTTTGGCGTGACAGTCTGGATTCCTTGGAAACCAATCCCAAATTAGGTGTAGTTATATGTAAAATTGTAAATTTAAAGCTCACGGAACCTATCGGTACAATTAGAAAAACCAAATCTAAATTAATTCTAGTTATTCTATAAATATTAAACCTGTTAAAATAACCACATAACTATTTATTTCGTGTTCAACTTACTGATTTACCCTTAAAATCGACCTATTTATTGGTTGAATTTTGTTTTGCGTCTCTATATAAATTTTCTACTACCATGAATATGATTTTCAAGTCAATGATTTGACTCTTGAACTTTTTCGTATCAATGTCCATTTTGATTTTTAAAACATGATTATTAAGGGATCGTATGGGATTGCTTTTTTAAATTTCAATTCTAATTTTTAAATAAGTATCACGTAGGCTCACGACGTCCTGTTGCGTGGTCTCGTGTGCATCACCTAGGTTCGTTAAAAATATAGGACTTGAACCTCATCTTTGACAACATCATGTCATCTCATGTGATCTTCTCATAAATAATCACGTTCAAGAGTATGGAACTGAGTGAAGTCCCAATGGATCGGGGGTGGGGGAAGGTTGTCAAGGCGCTTTGCCTTCGTTAATTAACTTCTATGTTATTATTAGTTTTGACAGTTGGAGTTTGGATCTGGCAAATCCGTAATTCAAGAAAACTATCTTATTAATTTCTTAATATTCGCATTGAGATCATTATTGACTAGGATATATCTATTAAAATAATCTCCTACAATTTATTTCAAATTTGAAAAGGAAACAACTCTTTAATGGTCGTGATTCTATGCCATTAGGGAAGTGGTGGTACGAATTAGGATGCAACGTCTTGACCTAAATCAACAAGAAAATTTATCAATAAATACTCGTGTACAGGTAATGATAAAGGTGCGATTGTACACATTTGTGTCCAAATGTGCAAGTAATATACTAACCAAAGGAGAGATGGGAGATTTGTTGCAACAAATTTGTGCTAATTTTTTTATGTCAACAACATTAATCAAATAGTAGTTTTAAAACTAAAGCCTCCTTCCTTCAACCCAAAACCTAAACGATATATCCTTGATTTGAATTAGACTTCTACGGAAAAATCATCCTCTTCTTATGTACCCCTCCTCTCTTGGGGAGAGAGAGGAGAGTGAAGTAGGTTGTGCTCAGACACAGACTAAGAAGGTAGGCTCTTGGTTATTGAGCAGAGGATTAGTCAACATCGACAAGTGAAAAGGAAAAAAAATGAACTATTCCAACTTCATGACGATCTATGTGTTTATCCCATTCGGCTAAAGAAAACCCAGAGTCGTACTCCTTCGATTGGCAGCACACCATCAAAATAAAGCTTCCCTCTCTCTTTCTGATTTATCATCTATACCAATTGCAGATCCATAAGAAAATTTAGCATCCCCATTTTCCTTAAACTTTACTTGACAGTTCGCCAGCTAGTCAACTATGATTTATCCACGATGAATTATATAAATGTGATATAAGTAATCTAATCTCGAACTTTGACAATATCAACAAGCACTTCGTCATCCTATTGGATAATAGGGACTTCTCGAATATGTACTTCAGTGAATTCATGCTTAAGATTGGATGAGCCAACCTCAACTTCTGCCTTACCTAAACCAGATTAGCAGAAGTCTTATTGGTTGCATTTATTTTATTTTTCTTCTTCTGCTATATAGATTATATTTTTATGTTCTAATTTGTGTTGAATTTAATAGATATTTTTTCTTTCAAAATAACTATAAGGAATATACCATCTTGTATAATACTTAATATTTACTGTAATAAAAATAACAATAAAATTTACAATACAACTGGTAATAATAGTACATAAGGAAATCATTACACACACAAAAGTGAATTTATTTATTGATTTTTTTGTTTATAATTGCTCAAATATTAATATTGAATTAAATAATAACTATGATATAAAAGTTTATCAAACATACAATTAATTATCAACGCAGCTAATTCTTTCTTGATCAAAATTAAACTAATTATCATAAAATTCA
Source organism: Fraxinus anomala (assembly GCA_903798345.1). Lineage (NCBI taxonomy): Eukaryota > Viridiplantae > Streptophyta > Magnoliopsida > Lamiales > Oleaceae > Fraxinus > Fraxinus anomala. The sequence continues at coordinate 8,548 of CAIGRN010113272.1, read as the reverse complement.
CTACCACGCCAAATTTTGTTTGTTCGAATTTTATTATAAGTCGTTGAAATTATAATGTGATAGAAATAAGTAGTTGATAATAAATGTAGGTCTTACTAAATGCGTTGTTAAGCCCCCGTTTGTCTCCATTATTTGAAATTTTAATAGACGGAATAATATTTTTTTTGAAAAATGTGTAGATAAAAAGCATAATTTAATGATATATATACCTTTTATTTACTTTTTAATCATATATATTATTATTTTTATTAAAATTTATTAAAAATTTAGTTATAAGCAAAATCAAAGGAATATTGAAATATCCTGATAAAGTGTGGGCCCCTTTATGGTTGGCAAGTGGGTGTGCAGGTGTTTAACAGTAGGATAATGCTGTTTGAATAAGGCCTAAGGGTGTAGTCACAAGAAAGGCTTGTCAAATCAACATGCTGTTATATAATTTGTGCAATGACAATCTTGACCAACAACAGTACTGGAGAGGCTACAATGCAAGGGGTAGTATTGAGGGTATATTTGTAAACAACTATAAACGGGGACTACTCTGCTACTTCTCGCCCAACTTCTTTTGGCGAGTTTCTAGAACACCAAAGTTGACAAAAAGTCAACACTCCATAGGTATTTATCTTGATAATTATATTTAGCCCCGTTTGGCCCTTACTATTCCTCCTCAAAGTATAAATTATTTTTCATCCTCTTCTTATTAATTAAATATTCTTCAATAAAATAATATTATACGTAAATTTAATTTTTTTTTCTTATCTTCACATATTTTTAAAAAAAATTACTTATCATTTCATTATAACGTGGAATAAAGAGGGCCAAACGGGCACTTAAGAGATATAACGACATTTTTATCCTCGAGCCTTTACCAAATTTCCGTTTATTCAAATACATAGTTTGAGACCCCAATACGAAAAAAAAACGAAAGGACGATAAATTTTAGACGAGCTACTAATTGAATTTAAAAGGGCTATAGAAAATACAATGTAATTAAAATTATATTTGACTCATGTCTACAAACTTATTTATAAATACCCGAAACAACTTTTTATCAACATATTTCTCGATTCGATACCTAAATTCTTGATTCGTACACAAGCTCATTTATACTTGCAAATGACTTTGCTTCTTTCATAGAAGTCATCTTTATTGGACTATCAATAAGGGCAATGGCACAAAAGTCCATGTCCTTTGCCTTCCTTGCGATAATTATTCATAGTGTTTCAAATGTAACATTTATTCACTTAGATCAACATTTTCATTGTGTAAATGATCATTTCCTTACGAGTGGAGGGCACACACCTATTTTTTTTTAAAAAAAAATGGACGGAATCAGACATGAAGTACCATTTATGCAATGAAAGGTTTATTTGATGGTGCAAATGTAAAAGTTAAAATGATTATCGCAAAAATGACAAATGACATACGTTTTATTCAAATTACACATATCAATAATTACGTTGACAATAAAAGAAGATAGTTATGGTTTCTTTTTACTTCTAAGCCATGACAACTACATACGAACTTACCCTTTATCCATCGGTGATAGGACACAAAATCTTATTTGATCGCTTGGATGGGCGACGATTTTTTTTTTTTAAAATCTGACAATAACATCAAATATCGTTATTATTTTTAGTTGCCTATAATTGTAGCTATGAAAAAAATTTGTTTATGTCTTGTAAGATAATTTGTGATTTTGTTTTTCAAGGGATCAAAATGTTAAAAAAGAAAGAAGAAGAAGAAGAAGAAGAAGGTACGTTCGGATTCAAAAATGTAATGTGAAAAGCAATGTGTAACCTTTCGTTCTTATTTGGACCTACTTCACTTCTCATTTGGACAATTTTGGAAACAACAAAATTTCATTTTACAAAACAATTACATATGGAGAGAGAGACAAGAAAAGAAAAAAAAAAAGTCAAAGAAAGAGAGAAAAGTTTAGAGGCAAAGTAGGAGAAAAATCTCTCTCCTCTCTAGATGATGTGCTAAATTCCCATTCTCATCATCTTCTCCATCGACAAACCCTTCACTTTTCCCCTAAATCACCTCCCATGCGTTTCAAAGTTTTTGGCATCCCAAATTTCTCTCATATTATCAGAATTTTCTTCAATATTTTTTTCCCATAAGAAGATAACATTTCCATCTCATATTCTTGGTTTTTCCACCCCTTTCATCTGAAAATCTCTATATTAATTCGTGTTGGAAGAGATCTGAGATTTTTGGGTTTTGAAAGCTTACAAAAACCCTCTTTTTATCTTCTTGATTCTTGTGTGGTTTTGAAGATTAGATTTTGATCTTGTAGACCGCTGTTTTTCTTGAAATTCAGAAGCCCAATTGGCCGATAGATCCAAAAGGTGGGGAAAGTTTAAGAACTGAAGGTTTAGTTGGGAAACTGAAGCTTTGATAAAAAAGACTGAGATTTTGATAGATCTTTGTCTTTGTTCGGCTCAAATATTGAGATCCATTGTTTGAAAATATTGAAAATTAAAATTTGGCTTAAAGGGTCAAAGTTTATAGCTTTATGGGGAATTGCTGCGCTGTACCAAAAACGTCCGACGAGGTAAAAAAGGGGAAGCACAAGCCGAACCCCTTTGCTATTGATTATGGTGGTAATCAATCAGTGCCAAATGGGGGATTCAAATCCTATGTGTTAAGCAATCCAACAGGCCATAATATTGAGCAGTTCTATGAGCTTGGACGTGAACTAGGTCGTGGTGAATTCGGGGTTACATATTTATGTACAGACAAATCTAGTGGGGAAGTTTATGCTTGTAAATCTAGTGTGTATTTGAATTTATATAGAAGATCTACTTGCTAAATTACATGAAACCTACTACAGTGAGTAATTGAGGACAGCAACTGAAATGGTTTATTTGAGGTTTTGAATAGTTCGATTGGTGATCAACATGTTGAGGACACGAGAAGCAATTCATGAAAGTCATCTACAGACTTGTTAATTTTTATGCTATCATTTCATCCCAAAACCAAAACGAATTATACTGGATTCAACAAATCTAAAATCCCCAAATCTATCTAGCATATGGATTGAATAGAACTTCTATTGGTCTGAATTGCTATGTTTCATCTTCCATAACAGAGACTTTAGAACCATCACCAAACTTTACAAAATCACGAAAAGATTCAAATAAGGACCTTTTCAAATCCGAGCATCATACCTCTCTATTCGACAAAATAAGCAATCTAATCCACAATATTGATCAAATATTGAAGACAACTAACAGAAAAACGGGTTGGGCTTACCTGATTTTGAGGCTACGGGTAGGAGGCAGGATCTATCGCTCGAGCCACAGTTTTGATAGGCAACGGAGGAAAGGCACCAATCTACGGGACAGGCACCGGGAGATGGAGAATCGGTGATGGACCGGCGCCGGAAAGCTCCTTCTCGAGGTCGTGGGAGATGTGAATTTAGGGTAGACGAAACTGATGAGCAGAGGGAGTCGGGAGAAGGGATGGAAAGAGAGAGAGAGAGGGAAGAAAACGGTGTTTTCGCGTGTTTTGTAATATCGCGTGTTTTCTACAGAAAATTGTCAAAACGTGGAATTTCTTGTTTTGAGTTTTCAGACCAATTTTTTTTTTTGTTTTCCAAAATTCATTTTCAAAAATGAGAAGGAGAACACGTTTTCGGTGTTTTCAAAAATAGAAAAGGCTTTTGTCAGACTTTTGTTGTTTTAGAACAGGGCCTAATATTCTAGTTTGTGAAAAGATAATGCACATATTAAGTTTTGCATTTGAGAAACTGATATTCTAGTTTGACTCAAGTTCTCAAATACCCAAATCTAAAAGGTAGCATTTATGAAAATGATTCCCAAGAAACAACATCAAAAGAAACATATAATCACACATATTCACTTCATGAATGCATTAAATATAAAGAAAAACACGAATATGAAAACACAGAAATGAAGAAATCTAGTAAGTACCTTCGTCAAATGAGTCTAATGCTACTCTTTGGCCAAGCAACTGTACTTCCTATGGCTTCACAAAGAACTCGAAAATCATCAGTAGGTCTATATAAGGTCAAATGACCTATATACACTTCCTCAACCCAGACCTTCCAACAATCACGTCCAAGTGGCATGTGGTGTACCTTTGTGCTTGGGTCTGTTGATGCAATCTTCCCTTATGCTACAATTCTTCCTCATCAGTATGGTACCAATGCAATAGTTGACACCTTGAATTTTCCAACACATCAACACCTCCTTGGATACCACTTCCTTGATGGAAATCACTCACTTTGAACCTTTGCTGTATTTTGTACACAAATATAAGAAATGGTTTCAGTAGGAAGGAGATAGTTATAATAAATAATATTAAAAATTAAAGTTATCATATTTACATATGTACCTGTATGAAAGTCCAAAGTTCTATTTTTTTCTTTTCATCCACCGAATGCCAATCCTGAATTACAATAGGCACATGTTATCGTACCATGGCTCCAACTATGCTAGCATATTTATCAGAGTCAGTGCCAACTACTTGTCCGAATTCATTGAATTCAAGCTCCATCTTATGATAATTATTTTCAGGAACCATTTTCACTTGGGTTGGGCCTCTTTTCTTTTTTGGAGCATCTATATTTGTCGACGACGTGTTTTGGTCATTCGTAATTGGAGTTCATACATTATTTTCTGGTTCGCTAGAAAGTCTTAGTCTTTTACTGGTCTCTCGAATTGCAACAACAATTGCAGCTCTTCGACGTTTTGAACTCTTGGAAGCTTGCTTAGTTGACTTAAAGAATGCAACATGAAAACCAAACATAAATATAATTATTTTCGAAAGTTAACAAATATCTTAAGAATGAAACACACTGACCTGAGCTTCGTCCATCGTGTAAAGTATATTACTGTCAACTGGTACGGAAAAATTCATTTAAGAGAGAACAATAATCTGCAAACAAAAAGAGAGAGATAGATCAGATACATAGTAAATAGAATTTTGCATCTCATCTGATTTTTTTCCAATCTGGGGTACTGCGGTAAAGTTATCACATGTTAAAAGAAAAATCATTATATACCAAAAGCATTTTATCTACAAATATCAATTTAACAAATGTATAATTATTAAGGACATTTACCAAACTACTTAATATATGTATCACATAATACGCCTTCGACATCTATCCTTGCATAGTTCTCATCCTCATCATGATTGTCTTCAAGTTGTGTTATATCTAATGGAATAGTTGCCCCGTGAGAAGTATCTTCTTCCATAAATTCTCATTTCTTTCAAGTCGTTTGTCAAAACTCGTTCATCGATATGCATCCTAAGTGAAAAACAAGGTATAAAAAAAATAATATGGTCGAAGAACTTAAAATTGTAAAGTAAACCTAGTAATTTGCAATGAATAACGTTGTTGGAGGCCAGCTATAATTCTATCAACAATGAAGGAAGCATATCAGCTAAGAGCAATGAAATAATCCATCCACAAATTTAACTGACCACAAATTTTAAAGTCTGCTAACAATTTCACAATTTGACTGACCACAAATTTTACCTATTGATTCATGCATAGCAAAGCAAAGATACAAATATAGATAAACAGTCAAATTACAACATTGAACTGTCTCAATGGATTTCATGCTTGCAACTCATTGTTGAACATTACAAGAACCAGTAGCTATGAGCCTTTTATGACATAGATTGAAGTCATACTATGAACCAAACCATCAATTTCAACTAAAACATCACTGAAGGCATTACCCAAATTAACCAAGCCATCAATTTCAACTAAAAGTCCAATAAACATATAAAATATAGAAATTACCTAAATTACTGATATTGTAAGTGTGCCCACCTTGAAGAGGACTCGAGCAAGCTGCTAGCGTTAACATTCCATTGTCAACCCTCGACGCCCACCCTCATCTGGACTTGGCTATTGACGGGGCAGATTAGGTAGACCCAAAGCTTGATCGCGGTAGGGCCCTTTTGAGCGAGAAGATGGTCGAGGCCGCCTCGAATAAGTTTGTGGTTGTGGTGAATAACTCGAAGCTGGTGGATGGTCTTGGTGGGTCGGACCTGGCAATGCCTGTGGAAGTAGTGCAATTCTGTTGGAAGCACAATTTGGCGAGGCTTCAGAAGTTATTCAAGCAAGAACGGTGCGATGCGAAGCTGAAATTGGATGGTGCGAATCGAAGCTGATAATCTCAACACATCTCACGATCTCTACCTTGTTTCTCCTTTCTCTCAACATAGATCACGATTAAGGTCGATTTGGTCGGTTTGCTCTACCTCGTTTCAACTCTCTCAACACTTGGACGTTTCTCTCTCAACACGGGTCAGAGGAAGAGGGATTTGGGCCGGTTGGATGTGGGCTATGTGGTTGGATCTATATGGGGCGGGTTGGGTTGTATATTGCAACAGGCGATGAACGTTGCGAAAGATAAAATAAAAATTATTTTTAGCAACAGTCATGCACGTTGCCAAAAACTAAAAAAATGATTTTTAACAACAAACGGCGAACTTTGCAAAATACCTTTCATTTAACAACAATTATTGAACGTTGCAAATAGAGTTTCTGCAACGATCATTATCCGTGGCCATAAATGACATTTCACAACATGTGATGACCGTTGCAAAATGTTGTGCTTTCAACAACGTTCCATGAATGTTGCAAAAGACCTAAAATATGTAAAAGTTTTAGCAACGGTCAATTGAACGTTGCAAAAGGAGCCAATGGCAACATTCATTAAATTAATGTTGCAATATCTCAATTTTGTTAACTAATGGCAATATACATTTATCGAGTGTTGCAATTGACCCCTTTTAACAACAATCCCTTAATGAATGTTGCATTTTGCATGTTACAAAAGGCAATTTTTGTTGTAGTGCCACCTTCACAAGCACCATGGTGATTTCATTGCTACAAGCTGCATAACTCCGAAGCAGGCTTCACTTGGTAATGATCAGTTCAGAGCCTTGTATTCTTTTACTGCATTTTCCTTGAATCACTGGTTATATCTTTATTATTCGTTTACTGGATGACTGTAAATTGAAAATTACCTATTTTGAATTTGGATGAACTATATATTTTATTATATTTGTGTATTGGTAAAATATTTTGAATTCAATATTACATTGATTGACACTACATGTTTAATTAATTTATTGTATTTTTTTTTTTTTTTGCATTTTTATATTGTTTTGAATAAAGTTAAAAATATTACTACAATATAAATTAAAAAATATATATATGAAAATAATTTAATTTCATAATAACCTACAAATATGTTTTTACCACGAAAAATTATTTGTAAAGAAAAATAAGGTTTAGCCTATAAAATATTATGTACCACGTTGTCACAAATATTCTTTTCACACAAAAATTTATCTGTAAAGATAAAAACACAATTTAGCCCACAATATAGTTTGTAGGGAAAAGTGATACCGTTTCGTGGGCAAAGTTAATTTTAGCAAATGAATGAGGGGTTTGGGGAAAACTTACGAGACGAATTGTATTCGTCTTCAAATGATTCGTAGAGAAAAACTTTAACATACAAATTTCAAAAATTTGTTGTCTTTTATTCGATGTTTGCCCCACAAATGTGCCAACAAAAAATTTTCGTCTGTAAAGGCTTTTCCTCACAAATAAAAATCTTTACTTACAAAATTTTGTACGAAAACATAAACTTCATACGTTTGGCTAAGAAAGTGTTGGCTTGACAACCATTTGTAGCGAAGGAAAAGAGTAAGGCTTTTTTCGTAGTAATAGTGGACGTGTCTCACGAGTCTACAATTCAGAAAGGCAGATGTGCATGTTCATTCCTCTTTTCTTCCATTGACATGAGTTAGGGTCCTCTTTCAAGACTCCCGTAATTTCTTTCACTTTGATAAGAGTTTGGTGAATTTAAGTAACTTATTTATTTATAAATAAACTTTATAAGCTTATCTAAACAAGTCAAACTCATAATAATGAAAAATATTAAAAAAAAAAAAAGTGAATTGTTGCCTAGCTGTTTACTTTCCCAATAATTAAATCACCCACCGATTGAACTTCATTGCTTAATCTAATCCATGGACCATGGAATATAATAGTTAAACCCTTGTGACATCAGACAATAATGACAAAAATAAGTATAATTTATTGCTACGAAATTAATTGAATTCAAAACTAGAAAATAATATTTTAAGTAAAAAGTGGGTCCCAAGAAAAAGGCACGATGCTATGCCAGCTGCAAATTGAAGTTGAGTAGGACACCTACTTTTATTACAAAATCAAATGTCAAGCGTGATCCCATTTCGTGACTCGACCTCTTTAGGGTATTTAATTACTTAATTTGGTTATAACTTATAAGCAAACAAAATATGTTAAGTCCTTCTATGCTGCTCTTCTATGGACATATGGCAAGACTTTGTTTTGCACGATTTCCTTTTGAGTTAAATGGAGATTTGGGTAATTATTTATATTTTATACGTGTGAAAGTCGGTGAGTTGGTCCGGTATTTCAAGAATCGAAATCATTTATTAAATTCTGAGTATTTTGTAAATAATTTTTTAAAGAAAATCATAAACAACTCAAAAAAAAAAAAAAAAA
>CAIGRN010113250.1:0-11311 GCA_903798345.1 Fraxinus anomala | reverse complement strand
AAATAATTGTTTGTGCTAAGCTTAAAAGCTATAATTCATTGGGAGAAACCCAGTAGATGTAGTTCTTCTAGGCTTTTATTTAATAAAAAACTAAAGGTTGAAAATATTTTAGCATGTTGTCCATGGAGGAACATAATATTTAGAGCTCCAAATTTATGCTAAGGAACTTATTGGTAATCCATTATCATGCTTCATTTAATTGTTTTGATGGCTACATTTAATCTGCATGTTGTCAATTATGGTAACTCATTGGTTTTTCCTGTGTGGAAAATTTCCTTTTTGGTGTTTTTAGTTGAACGTGTTAAGAGACTTGCCCTCGAGTTCAGACATAGATCCCTTGCAAATACACCATCAAGAATTCCAAAGAGAGTGGAGGACATCACAGCCTACAAATTCATTGGCTAAAACCTCAAAACTTGTTTCTGATGACTTATTAAGTTCTTCCAGTGACAAACTGAAGTTGGCAGCGCGTAATTCTATGGACCTTAACCCAAATCCAGTTGGCCAGGATGTGGAAATGGTTAAATCCAATGAAGATGAATGCCAGATGACGACCACTGATGTAGTTCACATTTTACATAAACACAATCCTGATGAATGTTGTCCTCCTCTCCCTATAAGTGGGATTAAGGTCAAGGACTTGGCCAGAGATAAAGGAAAAGACATTGAAGAATTGCCTTTGAAGGATTCAGCTAAATGTTCTCACAGACATGGTGTGTGGAGACCTGTAGAGAAAGACTTGTACTTAAAGGGGATTGAGATTTTTGGAAAAAACAGGTATGGGGATCTATTATTTTCTCTAGCTTTTCTTTGTATTACCAGTTTGTTGAAATTGCTTACAGATTTATGTGGAAGCATGTCATGTTAGTACACTATGCAATTGGATGTAATCTGATTTAATTCCTGATCACCAATTAATGAGCTTGCTTAGGCAGTGAGTTCTTATTTCCCCAAGAGTGGTTGAAGACAACTTGAAGAGACATGACTTGAAACACACACGTTACCTTACCAATAAACAGGAAAACCTTCAAAAAGAGAGGATGTCTGTATATTATAGAATGCAACCTTGCTTATTTTGTTGTTCTTCATATGATTATTACCCTGGTGCTTTGAGTCCAGATAAGACTGAATCGCATTCTGCTTAATTGAAGGTATTAAGTTAAAACACCAAAATACTAGAAAGAATAGCTCGAAGTTTAGAATGCAGTTGAGTTGGGGGGAGAACAGCCGAACAACCAAGTTGGCAGTGATTAGGAAGAGACTCTGAATTGTACAAATGTCACCTTGCTGCTTCTAAGGCCATATAAATCATGAATCATTCTTTTCACTAGTCCTTTTTTTTGCCTGGACAGGGTAGAAATTCACACACTCTGTTAGTTACAATTACAATGTAGTCATACATCACATTAACTAATTGACACCTCATGTTTTGCAGTTGCCTCATAGCAAGGAACTTGCTACCTGGTTTGAAGACTTGCTTAGAAGTAGCCAATTATATGCGCAGTGATGGAGCAATAATATCTCGTGGATCTTCTTCTGCGCTGAACCCACTATTAGAAGATGTTGGAAAAACTGACATGGATACGGTTAGTTTTTATCTCTTCTCATCCTTCCCCAAAGGCAAGTGCATGAGTCAAGCTATTCCCAATTTTTCCGGAAGCTGAAATCCTGACTGATACAATTGATGTACATTAAAACAGCTCAAGATTTCTCATATTCTATAAATTGACATTTTCAACTTTCGGAGCTATATTAGTTTTAACATTCTTCAGCACAAAGTTACTTTCCAATACATATAATCAAAGTTCGACAACATTCATTATGTTCTTAGCATATATTTTATATCGGGCTCAATCCTTTTAAATTAACTTTACAGAAGTAACCTGTTTTGTGGATTTTCTTTGATATGATCAGAAATATACGAATTCAATTTAAAATTAACTTCATTTTAGATGCATTTCCACAGGTCCTGTCTTAGTAAATTTGTATACAAAATTAAGAACTTACAGAATTTCTGGAGCAAGTTTCTACCTCTGCTATTAAGAATTGGTGGAAGAGTTCATTTCATTAAAATGATACTGTTATTTTTTGTCCTATAACCTTTGTATGCCTGTTTCCTATATTGTGAGAAGTTTCTTCCTAGTCAAGAAAAAGAAAGAAACTTCCACCCACCGTCACTTTTCTTTGGAATTAATTTTTGTGAATCTGTATGCACCAAGTTGGCAACACCAATTGCTCATCTCACTCCCATTTATCGAGTTCTATTTGGATGTATTAGGAGTCAGAGATGCCAGTAAGGCCAAGAATATATCGTAAAAGGGGAAGAATGCGGAAGCTTAAGCCTTCTTGGAAGTCTGCTGGCCACCCATCACTCTGGAGAAGAATTGCAGATGGGAAAGACCAGCCGTATAAGCAATATACTCCTTGTGGATGCCAGTCTATGTGTGGAAAGGAGTGCCCCTGTCAACAAAATGGAACTTGCTGTGAAAAATATTGCGGGTATTCCAAATTTAATTTATTCGTTCAATTCTTTAGAGAATATAATATCGTGTTTACTTTGGTCAATTATCAATCCAAATAAATGATATCATGCTTGAATTCTACTAAAGTGATTGGTTCATTGAGTCGATCGCTATTCAAGTCCATCAGTTTAAACTAGGTGACGAAGTGAACTTATTATTGCTGAACTACATAAGTCTTAAGTTGTTGGATAGAGACGCATATTTTAAACACACCCCCTCACGTTGAGGCCATTTTTTCCCCTCCCTTTGGAGCCTAACAGGTGGACGTTGTCAATCAAGACAAAACATGGGCATAATTGTATGGCATGATTGTATTATATATATATATATTGTCTATATATATATATATATAGACAATATAAACTTTCCATGATATCTAGCCTAGACTATAGATAATTGCTGTAAATTAGCATTGTAATAGGATGGTAATTACCGGTGAATCTCTATTAGAATAACGCTATCAATGAAATCATTCAATCCAATTCTTAATCGACATGGTATTAGAGCCACAATTCTGAATCTTGTGGATCGAGTCTTATTGTTTCGGGAACCAACTTTGGTCAGGTTGAGTGATTCTTCCTGGCTGTCGGTACGTCTATCTTTCCTTCCAGTAGAGAATTCATAGGTAATGTCGGCCTTTAGGTTCGATTAGGGCTGTCGGAGTGCACCAATCATTGGGCTCTTGCCGTTAGAAATTTCCGACTCTCTTAGTGCAGTGATTTTGGTACCATCTTCCGTTTCTGCCAGTGCTATGGTGGTCTCGTACCATATTGGTTCTGGTCGGCGTTGATTGGTCTTGCGGTTGAAGGTTGTAGTTGACACCTACATCGCGGCCGTCTTCTCCTTGCTGTCGAATTTTGGAATAATTTGGCTTTACCTGCCATCGATTATTCTACGTGGGCTGTAGCAAACGATTGGAGCAGGTGCGGGATTTCGGAGATTGGGCCATAGGTATCTTTATATGTGGTTTGGGCTTAATTTATTGATTTGGTTTGGGCTTCAAAGAATTCTAATTGACTTGCTACTATTTTGTTGGGCTCTTAATATTGGACCTATTTTTTTACGGGTGTGGATTTGTGTTATTAGGCTTTCTCTATTGAGTTTGGATTCTATTACTATTAATAGACTTGATCTTTTACAATGGCTACTGGTGATTCCGATTCCTTTGGTATGAAATTCATGGGTAAGAATTATTCGGTCTGGGAATTTCAATTTTACTTGTTTGTTATGGGAAAAGAATTATGGGGTCATATAGATGGAAGTGACCCAACTCCTACTGAAATTCCAAAATTAGCTCAATGGAAAATCAAAGATGTTAGAGTGATGATGTAGATTTTAGGATCTATTGATCAGCAAATTGTTCTTAATCTGAGGCCGTACAAGACTGCTAAATTTATGTGGGAGTATTTAAAAGTGTACAATCTGGACAACACTACTGTACACTTTTAGTTGGAATGTGATATCGCCAGTTATACTCAAGGCGATCTCTCTATTCAGGATTATTTTTCTGGGTTTCAGAACTTATAGGCAGAATTTACTGATTTGGTTTATGCTTCGGTACTAGAAGAATATCTCTCTGTTATTTAGAGGGTTCACAAACAAAGTAAAAGAAATCAATTTTAATTGAAATTATGGGCTGAATTTGAGGGCACTTGATCAAATTTGATGAATCGTGATCCTTCGCCTTTGTTGGATGTGTGCTTTAGAGAATTACTTTGTGAAGAACGTCTTGCCACGCAAACCACTTTCCAGTAAGAAAACTTGAGGAAAGGGAATAGATAAGACATGCGGAAAGTTCAGCGCTTCAGGTGTAAAGAATATGGACATATTGTTGCTCATTGTGTCAAGAAGACTTGCAAGTACTGCAAGAAGCCGGGACATATCATCAAAGAATGTCCTACTCGTCCTCAAAATTGCCGGCCTATTGCCTATCAAGCTACAGTTGGTTCCACATCTTCCTCCACCAATGGTAATTCATCCGGTTCATCTTAACTGGTTGATTCTGGTGCATCTAATCATATGACTAGTTCATCGACATTCTTCGCGATGTTCGAAAATATCATAGCTCATCCCAAATTCACATTGCTATGGTAATGAGTTACATATTCAAGCAGTTGGAGACATTAATTCTTCATTCAAAGATATGTTTATATCTCCTGAACTTTCTACTAGTCTTATCTCGGTTGGATAGTTAGTTGATAATAACTGTAATGTTCAATTTTCTCGTGATAGTTGTCTTGTGTAGGATCAGGTGTCGGGGATGATACTCACGAAAGGGCCTAAAGTTAGATGTTTGTTTCCTCTGCACTTTTCCATTTCGAGTTTTATGTCTTTATTTTGCATTGTAAACAATAAGAGTGAAATATAGCATAAATATTTGGATCATCCTAACTCTGTTGTTTTATCTCATTTGTTAAATTCTGGTATGCTGGGAAATAAAAATAAAATTTCTTCCATTTCTTTTGATTGCTCAACTTGTAAATTGGGTAAAAGTAAGTCTCTCTCATTTCCATCTCATGGTAGTCATTCTGAGCACTGCTTTGATTCGATTCACACTGGGATCTCCTGTTATCTCTCATGCTCACTATAAATACTGTCACGTTTATTGACGATTATAGTAAGTACACTTGGATTTATTTTCTTCGATATAAATTTGAGGTGTTTTCTGTCTTCCAACAATTTGGGCATACGTTGAAAGTCAATTTTCATCTAGCGTCAAGGTTTTACGATATGATTCAGGTGGCGAATATATGTCCCATGAATTTAATGCTTTTTCCAGACTAAAGGCATTATTTCTTAGCGTTGTTGTCTTTATACACCTCAGCAAAATGGTGTTGTCGAATGTAAAAATCGCCATCTATTAGATGTAGTTCGGTTCCTTCTAAATTTTGGGTAGAAGCCTTATGCACTGTTGTTTATTTAATTAATAGATTGCCTTCTAGTGTGTTAAACTTTGACATTCCCTATTTTCGTTTATATAATCAGCATCCTAACTACTGTGATATGCATACCTTTGGTTGCGTTTGTTTTGTCCATTTGCCACCTCATGAGCGTCATAAACTTTCTGCTCATTCTGTTAAATACGTTTTTATGGGATTTAGTTTTTAACATAAAGGTTATGTCTATTATGACCCTTCCTCTAACAGATTACGTATTTCTTATCATGCGATTTTTTTTGAGAATCGATCTTTCTTTTCTATTCATGTTACATCTTTACCTGACATTAATGTTCTTCATCATTTTGATGACTTAACTCATGCTCATGAGCGCTTCAAACCTGGATTTCTGTATGACGACGGAGGCTACCTTCGCCTTTTCTTGAATCTGATATGTCATCTGAGCCTGTTCAAGATGTTCATTCACTTGATGGTCCAGATTCTGATACCGCTCTTTGTCGTTCTACTTTATCATCTGTTCCGATTCCCTCTTGCTAGTCAAAGGCTGTGAAATATGAGTGTTAGCGTGAGGCGATGGCAGATGAACTTTCGGGCCCTTCAGGAGAATCACAGACGGGATATTGTTTTTTGTCCGCCAAATGTTAAAAGGAATTGGTGGTAAGTGGGTTTACTCGATCAAACTACATAATGAGGCACGTTAGACCGCTATAAGGCACGCTTAGTTGCTCTTGGCAATAGACAAGAATATAAGGTAGACTATGAGGAGATATTTGCTTCGATTGCCAAGATGACTACAGTACGTACTATTATTTCTATTGCATCATCTCAAGAATGACCACTTCATCAAATAGATGTTAAAAATGCATTTCTTCATTGTGATCTCAAAGAGTAGATTTACATGGCACTGCCACCTGGGTTACAATTAAAGCGATCACTATATGGACTGAAACAAACTCCTCAAGCTTGGTTTGAAAAGTTTCGATCTACATTGCTTCAGTTTTCCTTTGAGCAAAACCAATATGATTTATCTTTGTTTCTTTGCTCCGTTGGCATCGTTTGCCTATTGTCATTATTGGGAGAAATTCATATTTAATCACTCGTCTGCAGCAACATCTTCAAGCTTCCTTTCATATGAAGGATCTTGGTCTTCTCACGTATTTCTTGGGGTTGGAAGTTCGTTTAGATCATTCTGGTATAATTTTAAATCAACATAATTACACACATGACATGACTTGATTACTTTAGCCAGCCTTCAGGATACTTGTTCCATAGATATCCGCTAGAAGTAAATACGTAATATCTTCATGATGAGGGTGATTTGCTGTCTGACTCTACTTTGTATCACCAGTTAGTGGGTAGTTTAAATTATTTGACGATTACTCGTCCTGACATTTCTTTCGCCGTCCAGCAAGTTAGCCTATTCATGCAGGCTCCACGACATCTACATTTGGCTGATGTTTGCCGTATTGTTCAATACCTTCGAGGGTCTCTTGACCGTAGGTTATTCTTCCTACATGGTACTCATCTTCATCGTGTTGCCTATAGTGATGCGGATTAGGCTGGATGTCTTGATACTCGACGATCTGTTACTGGGTGTTGATGTTCCTTGGTGATTCTTTGATCTCTTGGAAGAGCAAGAAACAAGCTTGGATTTCTAAATCTTGTGCCATGTCTGCTGCTTGTTTAGAGATTGTATGGCTTCGTGGACTTTCAGCTGAGCTTGGCTTTTATTAGAATGATCCTACTCCTACTCCTCTTCATGCTGATAACACTAGTGCTATTCAGATTGCTAACAATACTGTATTTCATGAACGTACAAAGCATATTGAGGTAGATTGTCACTCTATTCGGGAAGATCTGGACACACTTATTATTTCTCTCCCTCATGTTTCCATTGATCTTTAAATTGCTTACGTGTTTACAAAAGCCATGACAAGTTAGTGCTATCGATTCTTTGTAGGCAAATTGATACTTCTTGATCTCTCAGCATCAATTTTGGGGGATGTCAATCAAGATAGAATATGGGCATGATTGTATTATTATACATATAGACAATATAAACTTTCCCTAATATCTAGCCTAGACTATAGATAATTGTTGTAAATTAGCATTGTAATAGGAAGGTAATTACTGGTGAATTTCTATTTAAAGAGAATAACACTGTCAATGAAATCATTTAATCCAATTCCATCTTAATTGATAGACGTTTGCCTAGTCTGATATCATAAAGTTGTATGTGTATTATTGTTGTTGAATTACAATGTCATCAATCTATATAATTATATGGCTGTTAGTATTCTTCAAAAAGGGGAAAATTAACTTCCTAAACTATACCCTAAAATTATGGGATATTCACAAAATCAACCTAAATTATATGACCTGCCTTAATTAAAAAAATCAGCTAAGAATCAACCTTTGACTTCCCATTTCACAAGGATTGATTTGTAAACATTTATGATTGATAAACTAATACCATATGCAAACCGAACTACTGATAAAATCAGGGTTAATTTTGTTGGCTGCATTCTGTGCTAGGAGTCTGCTGGTTGCTCAAACAAATTGAGGATAAATTAAGGGAATGTCGAACTTGGGTGGTTGGGGGCATGTCTTTGTGTAGGCTTAAAGAAATCACATGCACAAGACTGATGTGATCTTAGTATAACAGATTAAAATAGAGAGAGAGATAGAGAGAGAGGTTACAAAGTGTCTAGGTGCAATCCAGATGTAGCAACGAAACAATGAAATGACAAAAGGATCCATGTAGCGGACTGCAAATTTATAGTTCTTGTAATCTGCTTCTTGTTCATCAAGTTTATTGCAACTCACTATAGATTGAATGTTTGCTTAACACACTTTTAGCTCGGAACATAGCACTGAAAAATAGATGCATTAGGTAATTTTTGAGGTAAGACTTAAATTGGCTCAAGTTCATGTTTTACAGCACAACACTGTAAAATTTATTTAGTTTCTCTAGTTCTTCCGAGTACATAAAATATGTACAAGGAGCAGCGAGATGTTAGAAAAAGATAAGTAGTTTCAGTTGTAGGATCATTAACTCTAGATGTAGATTTTCACTTGCAACATGAGGCTGAATCAAATAAGATGTTAATCTGTAGCTGTTCAATTTCTCCAGGTGCTCAAAAAGCTGCAAAAATCGTTTCAGAGGATGCCATTGTGCTAAGAGTCAGTGCAGAAGCCGACAATGCCCTTGTTATGCTGCTGGACGTGAATGCGACCCAGATGTTTGCCGAAATTGCTGGGTTGGGTACGGAATTCTCATTTAGCAACCTATAAATATTACTTAAATAATTTCTGAGGCTAATTAATTTTGGGAATCAGTTTTTTTCACCTTAAAATGCTGATCTTATAGGCATCTTCACTCTGACGATTGCATTAGTAGTTCTTTTACTTTTTAATCACTGAGACACTGCCATTTTATCACAGGAATAATTTTTTCCACCTTTAGCAGTGCCAATATAAAACTAAAGACCTGCCTATAATTGAAAAGGAAAGAAAAAGCATAGTTGGTTTTGGGATGTGCATCTGTTGCATATACTAGAAATACTCTGTTACCAATTTGACCCTGTATTAGGGTTCAAATGTACTGTAGTTGGTCATCTATTGAAAAAAAGAAAAAAAAATAATACTGTGGTTGATGTTATTTGTCAATGAGTGCCTTCCAGAAAATTTTCAACTTCTCTTGCAGCTGTGGTGATGGTTCACTAGGTAAACCACCAAGGAGAGGAGAAGGTCAGTGTGGCAATATGAGGCTCCTTCTCAGGCAGCAGCAAAAGGTAAATTTTTTGAATCTTTTACTTGTCTATATCTCTTCATTTGATTTTTACAAATTTGGTTGTCTAATCCTCTTTGGATCAGATCCTCTTGGCAAAGTCTAATGTTGCTGGTTGGGGAGCATTTTTAAAGGTATGAAGGAAGTGCGCTTTTCTATCCTATTGTTGGTTGCTTGTGAAGATTTCATGGTCCATTTGACATGTATTAGCAGAGCTCTGTCAATAAAAATGATTACCTGGGAGAGTATACTGGTGAATTGATTTCTCATCAGGAAGCAGATAAGCGAGGAAAAATCTATGATCGTGCAAATTCATCATTCCTTTTTGACCTGAATGATCAGGCAAGTCTCTCGTATAAGGATATTCTATTATCTGAGATTATCCCTTGTATCCCAATGCGTGTTTTTTATTTAGTGTTTGCAATTTCATGTTATTTCTTCTCTCATTACTGCATTAAGTAAAACCAAAACAGAGATCTCATGGCTGTGTTTCATGTGCAGTATGTCCTTGATGCCTGCCGCAATGGCGACAAACTGAAATTTGCAAATCACTCGTCCACCCCAAACTGTTATGCAAAGGTATTCATCTTTCAGTTATCTTTAACGGCAGTTTCTATGTTTTAATTGAGCTGATATAAGACAGTTTGTGCAGGTAATGTCGGTGGCTGGTGATCATCGTGTTGGCATTTTTGCCAATGAGCATATCGAAGCTGGAAAAGAACTCTTCTACGATTATCGCTATGGTCCTGATGAAGCACCCCCATGGGCACAGAAACCTGAGGGTTCAAAGAGAGATGGTTCACCAGTTCCTCATGGCCGAGCTAAGAAGCACCAATCTTGATGAGGTACCATCGACATGGTTGTTTGTTGTTTTAGACAATTTCTCACAATCTCGGTTAGGACCACATATATGAGCTTCGTGATTAAGTCATTTGTATTTGAAAATATTTATTTATTTTCATGTATCTTTTATTTATGTATTATGTCGGTCTCGTCAAGAGAAACGATTGTTCATACAAAAATAGATGGAAAACTCCATCCATTACAAATATCATAAATAAGAGTTTGGCCTACATTGGATAAAGGCACCATACTATTTTTGCACTCATATTTGTGTAGATGCTGGAAAAGCGTGAAAAGGCCAAAATACAGTATGAAAACCACCCCCACCCCCACCCCCACTCCCACTAAGAAAAAGAAAAACGGATAGAGAGAGAAAAGAAAAAGACAATAACATGAAATTTAATTAATCACTCCCTGCAAATTAAACTACTTCTTGTTTCATGAAGAAAAATCGGCCTCAACAAGCACATGCTTTCTCTTAGGATACCCTAAACCAAATATGTGGTTTAGGTACACCTTCCCATCCTTCACTGTTGCTGCAGTAACTAAACGATGAGTGGCACCTTTAAACTTGGCCACAACACAGCCACTCTCCCAATCATCTGAGCTCTCGACCAATTTTGAAGGGTTCCCAGCCACTACAAGCTTAGTCGGAGATAACAACTCCAATCCATCCCCGAATTTCAAAGAACCTTCAATTATCTTAACCAACTTCACTTCATCACCCTTTTCAACTTCAACCTTGTACAAATTCCCGGAAAATGTGTGAATCGCTAGTAAGTATCCATTTGGATGGTGAACGATTCCATTAAGTCCGACCAAGTTATTGTACCACTCTTTTGGAGTGAAGAGTGGGTTATTTATGATGTATAAGAATTTTCCGTCCAATCCAACCTTCCAAATCTTGCTTCCTTTTGCATCGGTCACGTATGCATTACCTTCTGGATCAACTGCTACATCATCTGAAAACGCTTTTCCATCCTCTGCATATTCGAAGAAGGTAGAAATATCATTACGATATTCATCCTTGAGACAAATTAGTCAATATTGTAGTAATGTTAAATGGGTTGTGCTTGGTCCCGCCCGCGCTCCCTTCAATGAGGGGGCACCATGTGTCCATTATGGACACCATTATGGTGCCCCTATATACACCAAGAATAATCCATGTTAAATAAATCCCTTATACCGCCCGCGCTCCCTTCAATAAGGGGACACCATGTGTCCATTATGGACACCATTATGGTGTCCCCTATGTACAC
>CAIGRN010113242.1:0-16424 GCA_903798345.1 Fraxinus anomala | reverse complement strand
CCCTTATTTCCCTTATTTTCAGGTTTGTTTCTTTTGTTTTCAAGTTTTTCGTGGGATTGGCTTGAAAACGTCCAAACCGATGATTTTATCGTTTGGTATTTGGTGTACAAATTTTTTTTCGTTTTCAAAAACGCGTTTTCGAAAATAGGTTTCACTGTTTTGAAAAATCGAAAACAGAAAACGACAACTTTTTAAACAGAGCCAAACATGCCACGAGAAACAAATAGTAGAAGTTAAGATGACGAAACCTGGTGAAACATCTGATAGGCATTTGGATCCCACACTAAAACCATCCACCGCCCTCAAATAATCTTGAAACTGCGTCATGATTAGCTCTTGAATGCGGCTATCTCCATCCATCTTGATAACAGAGAGAAAAAGTCCACGGCGAACTTCTANTGGATCCCTCACTAAAAGCATCCACCGCCCTCAAATAATCTTGAAACTGCGTCATGATTAGCTCTTGAACGCGGCTATCTCCATCCATCTTGATAACAGAAAGAAAAAGTCCACGGCGAACTTCTAAATCATTTTTGAAACCATCTGTGTAAAAAAGAGTTGGATTTAAATTGTATCCGGCACAGTGAAGTGGGCTGTGGAGATGCGTGTTCCAAATCTCGTTTATTTCTTTCCAGAACGGCATATACTGACTTTCCTTGTTTTTGAACCCCTCTTTGATAGTTTTCTTGGCTTGATCAATTGTTTTGTATATAAGACCAATCTGAGGCTTATTGTTCTTGTTTATCAAGCATAACACCCGCACTATAGGAATAGCTGCTGTCAAAACCACCAACGCCCCATTCCAAAAGGTAGGATCTGCCACCAAGTAACCGACATTTTTTCCATCGATGGAATCTGACAGATCTGAGGTTCTCCATTCAGATGAGGAGAACATGTTTTCCAAACCCTTCTTCTCCAAAACAATATTCTCAAGGGTCAAGTAGGGCTCTGTCGACCTAATTTTGGAAGGCTTTACAAGGATATCTACCCGAGTATAAGCTCTCAGAAGTTTCAGGGCACTCGGGTGGTTCTGAACGAAGCTTGTTATCTTTCTGGCCTTCTCCAATATATCTCTAACGAAACTCATACTTTCAAATTTCACTAACATTAGTTCTAAGCAGGTAGAAGCACTCACTGTCCAGAAAACATGTCTGTGCTTGTTTGTCAACTGCTCGCCCACTTCTTTCATAAAGGGCGATGTAGAATATGTAATAACTTGAACCACATTCTCGACCCCAACTTCCTCCAGAACCTTCTCAAGGAACAATAACATGGCATCAACATCCCCAACAAAAGCTGAAATATCGGATGATCTAAGATAAACCGCACCCTTGGGGCAATTCACTAAAATATTCACAAGGTCTCGACCTTTCTCATCTACCCAACCATCCAGTACAATGCTGCAACCTGTTCTTGTCCATGAAGTTCTAATATCCTTCACAAAGTTTTGCATCTCTTTTACAGCATCCTCGAGGATCCACCCTTTTAACTCCTCACAGCTGGGAATTATCTTCCCATGACCAAAGGTGGAATCAATCATTGTGCGAAAGCTACATGATTTAACAACATTAAAATCAGTTGCCGTCTCATAGAAATATCTACCTATACTTTTTT
This sequence comes from Fraxinus anomala, assembly GCA_903798345.1. Taxonomy (NCBI): domain Eukaryota; kingdom Viridiplantae; phylum Streptophyta; class Magnoliopsida; order Lamiales; family Oleaceae; genus Fraxinus; species Fraxinus anomala. Next base: position 14,810 of record CAIGRN010113242.1, on the reverse strand, counting down.
TAGCCTTGTCCAATGACGGATCTCTAGTGCTACTGGCAGGTATCTCTGAAACCACTCTCTTAGGCGAAGGGATGGTTTCTGTCACGCTGTTATCCGATCGACCTTCCCTTTTAAGATGCTGTCTAGTCCCAGAACTCCCAGTCTCGGCGAGATCTATCATATTGCGCTTTATTGATTCCGTCCGAGGGCTCTTATTCCTCTTCAATGGAAAGCTCGAGTGGTACAATTCTCCAATTTCCTTGGTTAAGTTTACCTGTTTCTTTAGAGAAAGTTCATTATTGAACATTTCCTTTACATCAGATGGAACTTCTAAGCAAGGGGTCACATCCCCCCGAATGCCTCCCAAGTGGTATTTGAGGCGACTGAAGCCACTAACAACTTTGTCACAATAATTACATTTGACTCTACTCTTCTGCAGATCTACTGTAACACCATGGTCTTTGACGTTGATAAGGAGTTCATTCGAAGTCATCTTCAAAATTGTATTTGACTGCAGAAAATTTGATAGGATTAGCCTGGGGAAAAAATTTTATGCATTGGAAGAATAGAAGAACTAGCGAAAAGGCAAGTATAACATGTAAAAATATGAGATAGCTACCGTGATCTACAATATTGATAAGAACAACATTAATTCAACATAAAATTTCTTGCAACAAAATATTGAGCAGCCAATAGTGGAAAAAATTCTAGTCCATTATCGAGAATAGTCAAAAATTTGAGCAAGCTACTTGAAATACAAGTAAAATTGTCACATGCAAGAACACAATGAGGTAAAAAAAGATAAAAGAAAGACCGTTTCTGTAAGATATGGTGTATGGTTGTAGATCTAAAGGTGTCAAAATGCGAACTTTGGTCATTGGGGCAGAGCGGGGGACAAAAAAAATTCTACTAAGCTGATACGTAGAACAAAAAAACTCCGTAGAAAAAAAAATTAGAGCTCTGGGGGTAGGTTTGGACGCCCCCTTCATCCGCCCTTGTGCGAGTGTGGGGTCTAGCCAGGCAGCCTTACTGAGCCCGGAAAAAATGGGGAGGCCTGAACGCGGTCCGATTGTTGCCAATTTCCTTTTTCTAATTTCGTTTTTTTTTAAGGACTTTAGTCAAAATGAAAAAAAAAAAAAGGAAAAGAAAAATGCCCGCACAGGTGGGTACCTCAAAGGACTAGGCGCGACTGCCTCGCCTCACAGGTCAAGCTAACCTTCGATCCCCATTTTTTACGAGTAGGGCAAGCGGATTTTAGTCGATTCACCCCATTTTGACACCAATAGGTAAATGATGCTTTACCAAAATCAAAATATAATCACATAATTGGACTAAAAGTGCAACACATATTACACAGATTATTGTTTAAAATATCTCGACTAGAGCCTGCCTCAAAGCAAGATGAACAAAAAACGTCTCAAAGCTCTCATTTTGAGGCAATTCTTGGAAGCCCACATCTCAGACAAGTGAAGTGAGGTTTTGTGAGTCGTGGGCTCTTTAATTTTTCAAATTTATTTAGCCCCTATTTGATAACCATTGTTTTTTTCCAAATAATGATTGTCAAACAGGACTTGCTTTGCTTTAGATGTCAGTTCACAAAATATATAACTTTTTCGCTTCGTAAAAATAAAAAGAGCAAGCGTATCCACTTTCCAAGAGAGGGCACAAGAAAACACACACCGCTCGTTAAATCCACATTATATTTTTCAAATTTCCCCTGACCAATAGGCTGAAACATAAGATGATAATCGGACGAGATTAAAAAAAATACTCATTTACAGCCCATGTCTAATTATTCATTTAATATATTTTTTTAAATACTATTTAAATTGTAAAATATATAATAAGATAAAAAAATAACACTCGAGAAGGGGGCAGGACAGGATAGCATCGAGTAATTTTGTCTGTCGAAACCCGTATCCGACAAGGCACGCCTACACAAGGTAACCAACCCATGACCCGGACTTCTTCGACTGATCCAGGCTTGGTCCAGCCAGTTTCGATACCGCAACCTCGCACACGAAAATTTACCACCACCAAAAATTTCAGCAAAATCCCCTAAAACCCCATTCCCCCGGGCCTCTCGATCCTGAACCCTTTGAAATCGCCATTGATCTTTATCTCCCTCTATTCCCCTCAGTTCTCAATCCATCATAGGGGGCTACAGAGCATTTCTATTGATGTTTCCCATTGAAAAAAAAAAAGAAAAAAAAACCCTAATCGAGACTCGTGCAATTTCAATAAACCCTACTTGAATACACCAAATTAGCAAATGAGCTTAACAGAAACAAAAAAAGAGGGAAAAATGGAGCCATACCAGTTCTTTAATCAACAAGCTGGAAGGCTGGTCCGAAACTGAAGCGAAGAAGAGAAAAAGAATTCAGAATAAACCTATTTTTCACATCTGAGAGCAATTCCAGCCTAAAAAGCGCAGTCGAAAGCACGGAGACAAAGTCGGGATAAGAATGCACTGAAAATGTAACGTAAAATCACTCCCCTTTACTGCTCTTTGACTGTATACGGATTTGAGTTCTCTCTCTTCTCTATATGTATGTGATTATGTATGTATTTTGGGGTGTGATCGGCGTGGGGACTGGAATTGGAGTCTGGGATTAGAGTAATTCATTCTTGGATTTCCGTCCAAGCCTGTGGATGCGATGACGCGTGGTGGCTCGGAGGGTGGTTTGCACTTTCGGCCACCAGCCAGTTTCTCCAATGACGCGCTCAAACCGCGCGTCTCTTTTCCGCTTGAATAAGTTCAGGTATTTATTACAAGTAAAAATTAGACCTGGCTTCCACCCATTATTCAGTGAATATTTGGGTCCCCAAACTATATATGTAGTGACTTTAGAATGTGCTTTCATATGTCACCTATACATTGACTCGGTTGAAGTGGCGGATCGGCGGATTATTGGTTCAACCGATGGATTATGAAATGTGATTAAGTATGGTTAAGCATAGTAATTATAGTTAAAATAAGTTCTCTCTAGTTTTTTATAGTTTTAGACTTGATTTTATATGACAAGTCACAATCAATTTTATGAAAATCAACTTGTTAATAGTATTTTGTACGATTTATAATTTGTATATTGGTCAAAAGCTCGATCCTTGTAGCAAATAAAATGCATTTTGAGCCCTGATAGTCCATTTCCAATTTAAATTTATGTTGGCGGACTTTTTCACAAAAACTGCCCAATGAGGGTGAATAAAATTGCTGAGTTGGCTGCTATTTGATCGGTTATGGTGGTCTTTGACCATGTCACTTTCAAACCGGTTCTTTTAGCAAACCTGAACTGACTTGCAGACTTGGTCATTTTGAAGGGAAATTGCCTTTAAACCACATGTAATTATGTTCCCACCATAGTTTTTGTTTGCTACAACACATTTTAATTGCAATGAAGGTCCCCAACTTTTGCTTATTGTCGCACTTATGTCCCCATTAGACCGTATTTGCCAATAAGCCGCAGTTGTTTTATTCTCTAGGAACAAGTATTTCGATGGTGCAAAACATATGGAGAAATTATTGGCCGTTAAAGAAGAAGTTTAGAAACAGAAAGTGTCAATTGAACAAGCACCAAAGTTATAATTGTAGACCCGTTAATGAAAAGGACGGCACCAAAGATATTTAAAGAACATGTCAAAAGAATGGATATTAAATGTAATTGTGATAAATCAACATAATGAGTATTTTGAAACTCATAGATCACTTGTGTGTTTATGATATTTCATGTTCAATTGTGGTATACATGGATGATTTATAGCACGAATATCTTAAATACATTGCTGTTGTACCATAATGAATGTTCTTGAGTTATGGATGACGTTGAAGGAACTTTGTCGAATTAATGACGTATGATCGCCAACTTCCATTAGTTTCCAGCTAGCTTATGATGTATGTTGTGACCAATTAAGTAAGGAATTCATTAATGAGAATGTGCATGTTATGTTAATTAAACCATATTAAGGATTATCGCATGAGAATGAATTCTTTATTGTCGACATCTTATGCATGGTTACAAATAAATGAAGTTTATAAGATGACTTAAATGAAGGTCACGGACTCACAAAGAACACTTATGCAATAATGTATGATAATTCATGAATTTGTGTAATGGATGTGCATTCGAAATGCTATAAAAAGAGACTGTTCAGTCGGACTCCATTCTATAGAACTTTCAAAGTTTACATCTTTCTTCTTTGTTATGTGCAAATTGCTCAAAGGGTATCCACGTACCAAAGTCTGGGTCGCAAAAGTTGTGAGAGGCCTCTGATGTTGCCAGGGGCGGATGCATTAAGGGTCTGGGTACAATTGCCCCACTGGACCCTTAATTTTTGACATTGAAAAAAAAGCCTACATAATTTTAGCCCATAATTTTTAACCCAAACCCAGCAAAGTAATTCTTTTGAAATTATTTTTTACGAAATTTTTTCTCACCCCCCGCTGAACCATAATCCTGGGTCCATCCCTGTTACAAGACATATATCTCTGTTGATCTCTGAAACCATACAAGTATACCTATTGCTAGTCAATAAATGAATTGGCTTCTTATATGACAACTAAAACTCTTTCTTTTGCTGTTAGGTCAATATAAAGCTGCAATTCACTTTAGCCCCCATTTGACAATCATTATTTGGGTAAAATGCAATTTTAAATAATGATTTTTTTTTTTTTTGGAGAATGTGAGGTTAAAAAGTATGAAAAAGTTTTGATATTACGTGCATAATATTTTATTGTATGAATGTGTGGTTGAAATTGAGTATGTAAAAAAAAGTGTTTAGAAATAATGGTTGTCAAACAAGGGCTTAGTTATTCTCAATTTGCATGATTTTAAATACGTATGCTTCGTTCAAAATTATGACAGCATGCTAAATTTTTTAAATATACTACAGACATGTAATTGACATAATTTGGAAACATGGAGTGTGGTATGATCGAGCAGGTGCCTGAACCACCTTGTGTTGCACTTAGAGGAAAATCCCAGACAGCCTAGACAACTAAAATTTGCAAGTTTAGGCACTTAACAACAATAAGTTTAAGTAACATAGGGTTTAAATTGTGCAAAAGCATTGTATTCTTCCTATTACTGTCATTAACTAGCATGTTATACCAGAATCCTAATAATTTACTTTGTGGAAGAAAGATTTGTTTTATTCGTCAAGGAGCTGGGAGAGATCCATCAAAATCCTGGGTGGGACTGTAGCATTCCAAAAGAAAAAAGGAACCACCATGAAACCAGCCAAATATTTCCCAACTTTTATCAAACAAAAAACTGCTTCGTCCCCAGTAAATAGCAAATAGTAAAAATCTAAAACAAGAACAGAAAGCCAATAGACAAATACTATGTACAATTAAGTAAAATATATCTAAAAAAAATATTATTTAGACAAATGCAGTAAAAAAGGAATGGAAAATCAACAGGAATATAACCCTAACATGGAGAAAACTAACCGAAGGGCAACTAGTGGAGAACATTTTGGGGGAAGCATCTACTAAGTACACCAACATCTCTTTGGTGGAATCTCTTTCCTGCAAAATTAAAAATACATACTTATAATTCAAAATACTTCAAACCCACAAATAAAAATTAACAATTTACAAACTCCTAATGGGCAGATTACAAAAAGAGCAAGTGTGAGCGAGAGATTTGAACCTGATAAAGTTCATTTTCTGGGTCTTCATCGTCCCGAAACACATCGTCTGGGTCAATATCCATCACTGTGCACTGTTTATTCTGCAGAAGATCAACTTCTTCCAGTACGATGTGTAGGGAGAAGGGTACCAGATGAAAACTGCAGTGTGTGTATATATATGCTTCTACTCCTTTCTGTGTACCCCTGCCTTCCTTGAGAAGCTTTGAAATTTCGTCAGTTTTAGTTTCTTTTCTTTTTCTTTTTCTTTTTTATTTTTATTTTTATTTTTTAAACAAAAACACCACACAAGTTCACATAAAATTTGGGGTTGGGGACTTGATAATTTTTCGTGATGTTTGACCCCAATTTTTAAATTTTATTTTTAATCATATAAGGAATTCATAACTGTTATTAATTTTTTTAATTACATATTTCATTTTTTTTTATCAAAATTTATTAAAAAAATGATTTTGTGACAAATAAAACAGAAGCTCCGTTTTAACTTCAATTCACCCAAGTAACTAGGAAACCCTCGCCCCTTTCAAGGCGAGGCTGTCTGAATCCACTATTTTCATATAATCACTTTTTTTTTTGGGAAGATATATTTATATTATTCAGTTTTTGAAAAATATGTGGTTGAAAATGATTTTAAATCACTTAATTATAATTTAAACATGGTACTTTAGAAATTAAAACCGAGTGAAAGTAATGGTACTCAGGAGATGTCTACAGTTGTGGATAAATCTCCCTCCAAGGACAAAATATAAGAAGTCATCAAATATGTTAAATCGAAACATGCTCTTCCAAATAGAGTTCTTGTCAAGAAGTTGGCAATGAACCAGACGGGAATGGATTGAAAGGATTCATGTAACCGAACTTTCAAATTTACTAGAAACACGGTTTAGCTTGTTGTCAAATCCAAAGTACTTGTTTTCCGCAGGACTTAACCAATGTATCAAGAATTGTTGAGTGAGGACATCTCAAATGCAGAGAGAGATGAATTTGAGGTCAACATCATAGCAGGCGAAGCAATGGGGGTTCAGTCTTCGGTCCAGACTCGAATGCCTACAATGTACCTTGACTTCTGCTACAACCCAACGCTCAGTATCATCAAAGTATCCCGGAATCTTGGAATGCTTTCGCGTACACATTTGAAGGTGAAGGGGTTATCGGGATCCCAAATTCGTCACCCTCACCATCTCTTGGTTTTGGGCCCTGGTGAAGGTTTAAGTGTATGGAACAAGTCTTCCATGGCATTGAGATTCATTTTGGTGGGTGGACAGCCACTCAATGAACGAGTAGTTAATCCAGGTCCTTTTGATTTGAACAAACAAGCAGAGATTGAAAAGACTATAAAAGACTGTTCTTGCAAGAATGGTCTTGAAATGGCAAGATGTTGGAGACCAAAATGAGTTATATATAACTCAAATATAGCATAAAATTTTATGTACTAGCCCTACATTGAAACCCTAATATTATTGTGCAATGGATTTTCCTCATAGAGCATGTTTGGCTAAGCTCTAATATCAATAACTAGTCTTCTCGTTCGTTGCTGTCCCTTACCACCTGTTTATGTTGCTATATGCTCGAATCAACCTCTCCTTCCCCACAATGTACAAGCAAGAGAATGATACATGTATCCCTCAACATTTCTATACACAAGATCTTTTTATAACTTCAGTACTTTTAAGAATGAAGAGAATGATGGTATATCTCATCTAATATATGCATATACAAGCTGGCACACGCACCTCAAATGGGGAGAAATTGTATAGCTACCAATGAAGCCGAAAACTGGCAGCCTGCATAAGTGGGTGAGCAAAATATGCACCTAAAGTTAATGCTGTTATTGTTAGATATGGTAGTCGAAGGAATTCCTTGTAATAATCTTTTGGCAACTTCTGGCGCCCATCAAGAATTGCTGCAAATGGGATGACACTTGTTCTTGCCTTTACAACTTCAAAAGCCTCACCATACCGTATAGCCAACCTTCGGTCTCCATTCCAGACACCAAAAAGATGGTGTGCAATCAAACCCACAGAAGCTGCCACGGCAACAGAATTCCCAATCCAAACTGTATGAGCCACGCACCAAATTACTTGCCCAACCATCTGAAAAAAAAAAAACAGAACGAGTGATTGGTTGGTATATAGTAGTAGATCCATAGTAGACAACACAATGAAGAAGATTTTAGCTTCTTCTGCCTTTTTTTTTTTTTTTTAAAATCCTGTCCGTGTTTGTATAATCCACCTTGCCAAACATGCCATGAGAGAGAGAACCTTGGAAGATGGGGAGGAGGGGGTAGTAAAGGGAGACTTGGAGGCAAAGGGAGAGAGAACACATTAATAGCAAATTGACATGGTGCACTAAAGCTAGGGAATAGATCGAAAGTAAAGTAAATATAGAAGTTCAACAGTTTTACTCAATTCTAACGAACCACTACCCTTTGAAGAATGACCTCCCAAATACTCCAAAGAAAAAAAAAACAGATAAAGAAAAAAAAAACAATTTATCTGTTTTTCATGGTTATCGTCCAATTCCATGAAATAATGGAGATACAGATGAGACATAATTGGACTTGGCATGATTATCTTCCAATTCCACGAAAAAGGAGAAAATGCCGAAATTCAACATGAAAGCAGCAATGCAAAATACAAGAAGTTAAAATAAAAACTTTGTGCCTAGATTTATACACCATACTTCTATTCATAGCCCATAGTGAGATTGATGACTTTTGTAACTACTTTGTTGAAAAATGTTTGAAAAAACTGGAGTGTTATTATTAGTAACCACATAATTGACAACCTACTGGACCTTAATATATAGTTAAGTATTCGGTTTGTTATATTATTTTAACCACATAGATGACTCTTAAATTAGCACAACATGAACTGTAAGAATCCATTCAATCACATTATTAAATAAAGCAGAGAAAACAGGGAAATTACAAAAGCGAATATAGGTTAACACATAAGCAGCTTATTGAATATATGTTATTAGAGTGCCAACAGTAATGGAACATCATACCTGTGGGTGCCTCGTAATTCTCATTATTCCGGTTTCCCAAAGATGCATTTTGGGCTTGTCAACAGCTGCAACCTCAAGCAAATTGAAGGTTGACGGGTAAAGAAAAAAGAAGGAAATAAAATTAGAGAACCAAACAAGTTCATGTATTGCAGGATCACCCTGTAGTTGCCATAACTGTACACCATCATATCTATGGTTAATGAAATAAACCTGCAGAGACCACACGATCTTTTATTACACTCGTCAAACAAGAATCTCTCAAGTATACATACAGTAAACATGGGACAGGAACTCACAACTGTACTAAGAGCTAATGGAACAGCTGTTCCAGCAAATAATACGCGGAATGCACGTTCTCCAATGAGTTTTTCACCTGTGTCTCTCAGACTAGCTAAGCCACTATGAGCGATTGCAAAAATGATGGTAAGGATTAACATTACAACCTGCATAAAAGTGGCATTGACAAAAATTAGCAACAACTGCATACTTAAAATTGGGATATTTGACTATAGATGCATGATGAATAAATCTGTCTACAGAATTCGAAGGATCATTGACCAACTTTATATCGACAAGATAATGGAAGGTTACAGACATCGAAAATCATTTTAGACATCCGAAACATAGCAGACTTGTATCATGAATAACATGTTTCAGAAAAGCCGAGTTCATGAATTACTATAAAGGCACCTGGAAAGAGATTGATGATCAAATTAGAAATAAATGACCACTAAATGGTTTCAAATAATAAACCTCCATACATTCATTTCATCTTTCAAGTCTTCTTCATCTTTTCAAACATTAACATGCTTTACATAAACCTATACCATGTTGAAGTAGAGAGAGGAGTATTGAGAAACAATGACTTTTCCATTGATTGAGAATGAATATATATACACAAAATTGGGCATTGCCGTGAGCTACCCAAAACACAGAAATAGGAAACTATCCTAGAATTAGTAATTACAAGGATATTACAACTAATTACAAGAATTTAAATTATAAAGAAAATCTGTTGTAATTAACTCTCTAATATTAGATCCTTAAAAGTGTAAAAAAACCATTTCAGATGCCTTAAAAGACACAAGCGTGTGTACATTTAAGAAGTATGCAACAAATCAAGCTGATAAAATAATATAATATGAAACAATACTTTAGATGTTCAAACTATGTTCCAGTCGTCGAGAATAAATTTCCTAGAAATTAGAGCTCTTTAAGTACATAACTTGAATGAAACAAGATTCGCTTTTCATCTAATAAGATCATCTCCAACTATCAGCACTCCAGTTTTTAGAAACCACTAGACAAATGTGTGAAATTAGGCTTCAAAACCATGTTGAAATTCTACTTCAACAGCCAATTTGGTAAAGATAATACGTAATATGATTAAGACTACTTGAATAAAAAAATTTAATTGGACTTATAAATGATGGACATGTTTGTATCAAAGAAATATTATAAGACGAAAACAAACTAAATAACTGTAGAGTAAGCATAACGTCTAAAACCCTTAAACGAATTTATCATGTTTCATACAAATCAACATAAGTTGAACCAATCTAAACAAAACAGTGTCTAAATTCAAACCTCAGGGCTCTCGGAAATGCTCGAAACAGCGTCAATGAATGGTTTACCAAATCCAGTGGAGCTATCAATCCACGCCACATTAAGAACATAAGCTACAACTCCTGCAACACCCATAAAATAAACCCATGACGAAATCTTCTGTTTCGACAAGTCGAATTCTGCAGAATCTTCCCCCACCAGAAATTCAGTCCGGTCGGGTTCTGTTCTTCCTACCTGTACTAAAACCTTCTTTAAAGGGGATAATTGAGCTGGGATTTTTGCTAATTGGGTTCTGAAAGGCCTAATTTCAATAGGTTTGAGGTAAGATGAAGAAAAACAAATGGGTTTTGAAGTTAGTTTGGAATAAAGAATTCTGGGTTTTGGCAGAGGAAGTTGGGCGGAAAGAGGGTGGGGCGGTAGAAGAGAAATTGCCATTTTGTCAAGCACAAATTGTCTATGGAGTATGATGTGTATGTATATATATTTGCTTATACAAAAGTGGGCGAAAAGGGTACTTGAAAAGATAAGTGCTCTTCAGTGCGTATAATGCTGGTTGTACAGGATGACCGGATTATTGGCTGACCTGGTAAGGAAATTAAAAAAAAAAACATTTTCTGCTGGGAATTAAATGAGAAAATAAGGACCCACCTCCATCATACAAGTACCCGTCTTATTCCCCAAAGGGTGAAACCCTCAATCTGACTTTCCTTTTCGAGGACAACTCCGACGAACCCCCTCCCGACGATACCCTTGTACGAGTAAAATAGAAGAATCCTGGCAGTAAATAGGAGAATGAAGACAAAATTTTAACCAAAATTCAGTCCAGCTTCATCTAACCAGCGCCACGTCAAGGTCCATCATCTCCATCTTTCAGTCTAGCTTCGTTTGATCGGCGCCATGTCAAGGTCCATTGTAAAAAAGTGGCGACTCTTTTGATATTCGAAACATCACTCTTTTTTCTCAAGTACGTGCTGCATTTTTTGAAGGGATTGAAGTAATGTGGGGGTTATTAGAAAGCTTCCATATCACCAGTTGAAGTAGTGTGCCGGTTATTAGAAAGCTTCCATGGTATCAGTTTGAAATATATGGTGTGTACATTATCGTGAGAAAATAGACTAATGAATAATATTTTTTAGAAAATGTGTGGTTAAAAAGTAAAGTAATTTTATTGGTTTGTGTGTAAAATATTATATTGAATGAATGTGTGATGGAGAATCTTAGAGTCCGTTTGATTGCAAATGTGAAAAATTGTTGGAAAGAAAACGAATTCTGTAGAAAATAATTGCCTAAAACTTGTTTTTCAGGGAATTGTTAATTAAGTGTGCTTTATTGGTATAATTTTTCACCTGAAATTTTTTAAAATATTGGATTTTTTTGTATTCTTTTGACTTTGTTTTACATAAAAATTGTTCATTAAAGTAATAATTTTTTATCACAATTGATTATAAAATTTGTTTTCATTACTAAAAAGAAAAAAAAAATTAAAAAAAGTAGAGAATCATTTTTTTATCAAAGTTTAGTGTTCGTTTGACTTTGTTTTACATAAAAATTGACCATTAAAGTGATAGAGACGACATAAAATAACGTTTTTACCATTTTTGTTGGGTAATCACTTCAAAAAAATTGTTTGTTGCAAATTTTTAGTTATGATTTAGAAAAGAAAAGAATCTAAACAAACGTACTAAGACTCACTGTTCCGAATCCATGATGCTACGATATTATCCATAAATAAAGTTCCATCGCCTAATTTGTTAAAATAGAGTGACGATTTTAAAACAAATGTACTTATATAAATCTCAGTCTTTTTCTAATAACAACTATGTAGGAAAATATTGCTCCTCCACTTGAAATGGTTGGAGAAGAAACCAGGAACAAATAATCATGATTATCAAAGAAGAATTAAAATGTCTAAACACGATAATTATATCGTTGTCCTCAAACGATATTTGCCCCCCTCTCGGATCGAAATTTGGTTCTTAAAGGGTTTTTTGGCAAATAGTTTGTAGGATTTATCAAACTTTGTAATAGAAAAAACACTAAAACACTTAGGGTCTGTTCTCTTTGTCGTTTTCTGTTTTCGATTTTTCAAAACAGTGAAAATACGTTCTCTTCCCTATTTTCGAAAATACGTTTTTGAAAACAAGTTTAAAATTTACAAAGAAAACCCAAAGTCGTTTTGGGTGTTTTCAGTTATAACTTAACCAAAATTTTCAAAACGTGTTTTCGTTGTTTTCAATTAATATCATCTCCAACCACCACCATTGCCGCTTGCAAAACACCACCAATCGCCGCCGCCGCCCCAACATCACCCCAACCACCACCATCACAAACCCATCATTGTTATCACCAACACCATCAACCTCCATGTAATCTATTGATTCCCCCATCTGCTCACTCGAATCTTGGGCTTTCCATTTTCCGGCACCCGATTTCATACCCTCAGAATTCTCATCTTCAACTAGGGCATTTTTGAGAACTTCCAATATCCTCAGTGATAAAATTAGAGTCCGCAAGCGAGCCATTCTCGGAATTTGAACTCCCGACGGGCTCAGGCTGAGGATTATGAACGGGTTGTGGCGATCGTGACCGTAAATTAGTGGTAATTCGGGGAACTTGAGTGTTCTGCACAGAATTAGCTTCAACGGTTAAATAAATAAGGTCCCCAGCTGTGATGCCGATGGATTGGAAGGAGCCTTCGCCGTTAGGGAACGTGGGTTGGAGCTCGTCAATTCGATTAAGAGAAAGACGAATGGACGCAGGCGAGGGAGAATTGACTATGGTTTGGGATATGATTTGTTTGAGTTGAAGGACATTACATGGATTTGGGACCTCAATTTTGAAGGTTTCTTTGGATTCGATGGATCTCAATCTCAGTTTCATGGCGTTGATGGTTCTGACAGGTTAGAGAGAGAGAGAGAGGGAGAGGGAGGGAGAGAGAGAGAGAGAGAGAGGAAAAAGTGAATGCATTTTGAAATTTTTTATTTTTCAAAACAATTTTTAAAAATGGCAAAAAGAACACGTTTTCAACAATCTCAAAATAGACACTCAAAACACAAAACTCAAAATGAATTCAAAACTAAAAATACAAAACTGAAACATGAAGAGAACAACCCCTTATTTTTGGACAAAGATGGAATTCCATTTCCAATTCCATGGAAAGTTGGACAAATCAAACAGGTCATTACTGTAACAAACATCGTCTTTCAATTCGCCTGTTATGGTTTGGAATAATATCTTGAATCTATGCTTCTAAGTTCCTTTCGTCACCCAACTTACACGATGTTTTTGATTTGTGAATTCTCATCCAAAAGTATCCATTTTCTGTGTTACTGAAGCAAAAAGTCCTTTATTTGAAAAGTATTGTTATTTCTGAAATCCATGCTTACATGGCTGAAAGTTTGCAGTGAACAACTTGTTTGCTTATCTGCAAATTCGGGCCAAATGTTATTGAAATGTTTTCAAAATCCGATCTATGTTTAGGGGTAAATAGACGGGTAGTTTTTCTCTTCAATGGGGTGACGATGGCCGGAGGTGGTGACGAGTGTGTCGGCAAAACGGCGATCGATTTTAAGGGTTCGAATTTGGGGGAAAATTGGTGAGAAATGACGACGTTTGTCTTTTAAATTTTCACTTTATTTATTTATTTTTTCAAATGTTTTTCAACTTTTTTAGTTAGCCACATCACCCTGTCAAAAACATCGTCAACACTCCCCCGTGCAAGTAGCAGAAGGGATGGGCTATATGTACCGGGGGGAGATTGACAACCCCCCTGTGGTTGAAAATGAGTATATAAAAAAATAATTTAAAAATAATGATAGTCAAAAAGGGCATTTAATCCCTAGGTATTTTGAACCTTTTGTGCACACGATTTTCAAGACGATTTAGGTAGTTGTTAGAAATTTGAGAATGAGACAATATGGTGCGATATGAAATATAGATTGCCCAATTGATAATCAAGAACAAGATGTAAAAGAAAAGTAAACAAAAAAAGAAATCGGTAGAGGAACCAATTATTTTATTGACAACAATAGAGAGAAAAATATAACTTCTGTAACTCAAGGTCTAATAAAATGAATGAAGAGTCTACTATTTATAGGAAATATGTCCAAGCCGCCCTAGAATAAACTTAAAATATGGAATTTATGTCAAACATAGCGTAAAAACGAAAAATAAGGAAATAAAATCATGGCCCGTTGCTAGAGCGACGCTTGACGACAGGCGAGCGAGAGCCTTGCTATTCCAATTTTGCTTATCTCGCTCGAGCGAGTGTCGAGTGTTCGTCCAGCGCCGTCAATCCACCTTATTTCCTTCTTGGACCCTATTTTGACATTTTCAAGCCTAATACTCCAAAACGTGAAACTCTAAACCCAATTTGGACCGAATTTGAGTCACAAAACCCTATAATCTCCACTTTGACACAAATTCCGGTGCAACGAACGAAACTCTAAAATTTCTCCACCTGGAAAAATAAGTTCAACTGCAGCGAAACACACTAAACTCTTCAACTTGAACCAAAACTCTCCACCACTCGAAAATATTCTTCCATCATATCCAAACACGAATACAAATGAACCCAACCCCCGGTTCTCAAAATTCACAACGAATTC
>CAIGRN010113238.1:0-20878 GCA_903798345.1 Fraxinus anomala | reverse complement strand
ATGTCAAAAGTCTTAGTTTTACAATGAAATAAATCTCCTATTTATACTAATGCTAGAAACCCTAATAAAATGTAATTAGGTCATAGAATATTGTCAAAGTTGGAAATAAAAGAGAATCCTAGACTAACAAGGAAATCTCGCGAAAATGGGAAAATTTCACCAACTTGTTCTCGGCATATTTCTGTGCAACTGCAAGCCCAAAAGTACCATGCGCTCAAGTAGCCTTGTGTATAATTTCGTGACGATTCCAAATTGTATCCATGGGCGAAAATTCGACAACCGATCTGAGAGTTATGCCCATTTTAATCCATGTCACTCGTTTTCTTTCAAATATCTTTCAAATCTTGAATCCAACTCGTTTCGGCTCCCGAGCCCTTCACGAAACTTGAGCATTGACTTGTCAACTTCTTTAATTTGAACTCCAAAACTCGACCAAGTGATTACTATCCCGGATCATATCAACAACTCTCACACCTTCTCAGTGAGAATCTGCTGTGAAATATGGCCAAATTTTATGATAATTTTGGAGAGATTCATGAGTGAAAACACTAATTTCACAGAAAATGTATGATAAGAGAGAGAAAGTACGAGGAGAGAGAATATGTAACAGAAAAGGGAATATATATTAGAAATTTGGGTGAAAAATTGATAATTTTCATGAAAAATAAATACAATCAAACATACCCTTAGGGAAAAATATATATACTTATATTTATCCTTAATTTCCATTTCAGTAATATATATTTTATTATTATTGTTATTATAATTTAGCAGTTGATTTGTGACATTTTTTACAAGCTTGTTAAATTTGATTTTGTATTTCATAGCATTATATTTATGAATTTTTCCCTCTTTAAAATCCTGCAATCAATTAGAATAAAGTGTCAATTAAGGAGTTTGGGCCATTGGAGGGAGGTGTGAAGTGGGCCAACCTGACATAAATAATAGGTATGATTTTGATAAGAAAAATAATAAAATATATGTGTTGATGCCTAGGGTTACAATCACAAATTTTCTGTATTAAAAAATCATAAATCAATCGCTTCCCAAATCGAATTGTTTCTCAAGCTTTCAACAATAATTTTTTGTATAGTGATTTTTTTAAGTATGTGTGATTAAAAAGTAAAAAACAATTTTGAATTTATGTGCAATATATTTTGTCGTATGAATATATAATTAAAAATAAGTATGAAAATTAGCTCATGTTCGACAATCATTTTTAAGGAAGAATGATTTTTTGAATAGTAAAATTTTGAGGAATGTATGGTTAAAAAGTAAGAAAAAATTTTAAATTTATGTAAAAAGTATTTTATTGTGAGAATATGTAATTGAAAATAAGTACGAAAAAAAAGATTTTTGAAAGAATGATTGTCAAATGGGAGGCTTAAAGAATTTTGTTTTAAAGGGAGATAAACATGGACTCATTCTATGGTCAATTTTATGCCCTTGTTTGGTATCCATTATTTACAAAATATATTTCTCGCTTTTTTATTTTCAACCGCAAATTTTTCAATAAAATAATAATACATATGATAAGTATATTTTATATATTTATTTGAGTAAAAAAAAATTGGTGTTTGATAGTTATTTTGAGCAATTATAGCCTAATTTCTTGTAAATTTTGTTTATTAGGTAAAACTTGATGATTGTAAGTGACATTGAAAAAAAGAAACGAAAAATGGTAAAATTGACGAAATTCAAAGTTCGAAAACCAAATTACAAATATCCATAGTTGATACGGACCACAAAATGATGATTAAAGATTGCTATGAGTAATTAAATGTAACTAGAAGTCAAAAAGGAATGAAATAAGATCGAAGTATTTTCACAAACCAATTTCCAATCGTGCAAGTTATATTCCAAAATTTTTTTAGTCGAAGATAGGGTCCATTTTTAGCATAATAAACGTTCGAATTAGAAAACTTATATTTCTAGAAGAATTGTAACCCTTTGAGTTACTTTTCCAAAGCACTTTTGAATTACTTCAATCGGATATCGGGAGATAAAATTATGACTAAAATACTGACAACTATGCAGAGACAAAAACATGCACGCGAAGACAACATTTCTTATTCGATTGAAACTCTTTTGAAAATTTGGATGTGAAGTTCTACCAATTTTAGACTACTAAAAATACTTTACAACAGAATATATTAGAGACACCTCTATAATATATATATTATATATTATACTCCAAAATTTATCAATTATTAATATCAAAGGGAGGCAAAATTCATAGTTTTTGTGAAAAAATTAAAAGGGACTTGCAAAAATTCAATCAAGTGAAAATTTAAACTTTGTTTATGGGCAAAGAAGAGAATGCGTAAGTGGAAATTTATCAAGAAACCATTGAAGAGATTCAAGATTCATTTTGTTAATTTATAAAAAATACGGGTTATATTTTTCTACTTAGATATGATTTTTTTTGCTATGCTAGACTAGAATTTTAAATATTAAAATGTAGATGAACCCTTATTATAAATTTTTTAATATAAATTAAATATTTTAACTTCCAATGTGTGTGATTTCTTGGATGTTTGTTATTATTTTTAATGATTTTCAATTAATTAGCCATTACTTGGAATGGTTTGTGAATTTTATTGATTTTGAGATAAACGATAAAATATATAGCATTTATAACAAATATTATAAAATCTGATAGCAGATAGACATATATCGCTATACTTTGCATGATTTCTTAGATATTCTAACATTTTTAATGCATGCTTTTATGTTCGCATCTTTCATAAAGATATAAGAATATCAGATGAGAGAATATGTTTAATGGCTATCGAGAGATACTTTTAATTAACTTAGGAATATTGATTAATAAGAATGTGCACATATTGTCATAATATTGATTTGCATTAAAGATGGATTAATAAGGGGGATTTAAAATCTTAGTAATTATCTTACATAATTTTATTAAAATTTCCATAAACTTGCTCAATGGAATAGTTAGTTAAAGTAGTTAATTAGCATAAAACCATAAAACAAAATTTGCTATTCAATTAAGGTTAAAATTAATTGATCCTAAATTAAATATATGGTCCTCATGAGAACGATACTTTATTACTTGTTCGCAATATCATTAACTTGTGGGAAATTAGACAGATCAACGGGCAAATTCAGGATTTTTCCTTATTTTTTAACCACACATTTTTCAATAAAATAATATTTCAAAATACATTTTTGACAAAAAGAAAAAAAAAGGGGGTGGGGGGCTCAAACAGTGCTATAATTCAAATATGAATAGCCATGTACACAACAATTCAAACCCAGTATTCTGTCCCCGTCCATTTCTCCTCCAATGAACTTGATGCTCACTTTAATTATTTGCCCTATTGCATCCAATTATAGAGCTCAATTCCAAGGTGATAATTATATCAATTTAACTTTTTGTAATACTCGTGACTGATTTTACACATTTATTGATTTTTTTTCCCTTTACCAATTATAATTAATTGACACTACTTGATAATTCCTCTTTACTTAACAAATCCATAAATGAAAATAAGATTTCAATTTCTAGTCACCGTGTGCAAAGATGAACTCTTCACTTGGAGATGGGAGAGCAAAAACTGAAGCTGAAACTAATCGATTATTCAATTCAAGAAAACTCTTTTCACATTCTCTATTCCACACAAATTTAGCATCTTTTCTGGCCAAACTGGTTAGAGGAACAACAATTTTCAAAAATCCCTCTACGATGATAGTAAATTGCTAAACTAAGAAAACTTCGTATTTGTGTCACATTACTAGGCATTCCCCATTTCAAAAATTCTTCGATTTTCTGTAGGTCGACATAAATCCCCTTTATTGATGTGACATGTCCCAAAAAACTCATTATGTGGAGCCAAATTCACATTTGCTAAATTTTGCATATAGCTGTTTCTCCCACAAAGTCTGCAAAATGACTTTGAGATGCTCTGTGTGCTCAATACTATCTTGAGAATACATATATCATCAATTAATACAATCACTAATATGTTTAAGTAAGAGCTAAACACTCTGTTCATTAGATTCGTAAATATTGCAAGAGCATTATCAACCCAAATGGACATCACAAGAAACTCATAATGATCATATATTATTCTTAAAGTAGTCTTGGGTACATCACTATTCTTGATTTTAAGTTGTGATACCCAAAATGCAAATCAATTTTCGAAAATACTGTAGCACCTCGAAGCTGATCAAACAGATCATCAATATGATAAAAGATATTTAGAGGGTGTTTGGTGAGGATTAAAAAGATTTTTAGTATATTGTGATAGAAGTTTTTGAAATGTATGGTTGAAAAGATGTGGGACACATGAAAAATTTGGTAAATATTGATTGGTTGACTTAAATTAAAATCAGATTTTAATCCCGCTCAAACAGGCCCTTATTGCGGGTTGCTACCTTATTCAACTTTCTGTAGGCTATACATAATCGGATGTTACCATCTTTCTTCTTCAAAAAAAAATATTGTTGCTCTCTGTGAAGATACACTAGGTATGATAAAACCCTTGTCTACCAATTTTTACAAATGAACTTTTAACTCTTTCAATGATGTTGGAGACATTCTATATGGTGCATGTGAAATAGGTGCAATTTCTGAAATTAGATTAATAATAAACTTGATATTAATAATAAACTTGATATTCATGATCAGTTACCTTAATCGCATAATCTCGATATACACTGTAAGCTAAAAGTATTCTCTTAATAGCGTAACCACTACCAAACAACTACCTAAAGGTTCTGGCTTTTGGTCCCCATATATAGAGCTTGTTTGGTAGCAATTAAAATTCAATTAAAATTGAAAATATAATCGTTATTGGTCTCACTCGTTTAATAAAAGTCAACAATAACTGTTAATTTTTTAATTTTAATTCGATTTTAATATCTCCCAAACAAGCTCATAGTAATTGCAATTGCCAATGAAATGAAAGAATTTATAGATCTAGGATCAATCAAAATACGAGCATCTGTATAAAAAATAAATAACATACCCATAATAATATCTGATGACTATTTTGCTTCCCCCTGAGTTGTAGCAAAAACTTTGTTGATTCTTTAGACGTCTTGCATGGCCCTTTGGTTTAGAATCGCCACCACTTGCAATATTGAACTGGACCGTACTGTGTGTATGTACTTTATTAGCTAAAGTATTTCCTTAGATCTGTTTCTATCTTGTGTTATCGACACTATACTTGGGAAATATCCTCTGTGATATGCCACTCTCCTGTAATAGAATTGTGTAATTTTTTTTGATGCGTCCTCCTTGGCCACTAGGATAACATACACCAACTCTCGTGAACTTTAAACACTCGCCAAGATGAGATCTTTCGCATAATTGAGTATAACTTAAGGTTGATGACAATTTCTTCTTCTTCTTCTTCTTCCTTGTTGTTGTCCATGTCCTGTTTTCCTCTCTTCGTATATGCATAAAAGTTATATAAAATGGATTTGGATGTATTAGTTGATCTATGTCAAATGTTTAGAGGGGTCCCAAGTCCACCGCTTGAATTTGTATCAATTTCAAATTTAGCACATGTTTGGGCTCCATTTTACCAATAAAATATATTTTGGAATAGTAATAAGTTGGAGAATTTGTAGTTGAAAAATAAGTAATTCTTTTGAATTTGCGTGTAAAATTATTTTATGGGATAATGTGTAGTTGGGAATGAGTGTTGAAAAAATGAATTTTGGGAATAATGAAGCTCAAACAGGGTGTTAATATATTTATTTTGTCGGCTTGAAATTTTTTACCAAATTTCTAGGTTTGACATTTGTATTACAAGTGAACCCTCCAATAGAAGGAAAAAAAAATCCATTTTCACACATCATTTTATGAGGGAAAAAACTTGAATAAAATTATAGCAAAATTCAAATCCAATGCATTGGGTATATGTGTATATAATCGGTAACAAGAAGATAAAAACGAAAATTTATTGAAAATAGCTAAATCCCTAAAAAACTTTTGTAACATCGCTGAAAACAAAAAAATATTAAAGCACGAAACTTGATTACAGAAAAATAACTAAATCTCTGCATGGTGCTATAGTGGGATGGGGAGAATGGGTTGTGGTGATTGGTGGCATGGTGCGGAATTGGATGGAGAATAAGAATCACTTTTTAAAATTTGTTTTTCTATTTTTAAATTATTTTCTTATATTTTTAATTACTTTGGTGGTGGTGAAGATGGTGGAGGGTAGGGATATGTTAGGTTAGTTAAGAAGATGATTTTTTTTGCCGGTTAGTATGCTTTAAATTATTTCATGTGAAACTTCGTTTGTAATTTTTAAAACACTTGAAACTCTAGTTGCATTTTTTTTTGTATTCTTTCTTTCTTTTTTATTTGTTTATTTAAAGACGATGATAAAATAATCTTTTTACAATGCTTTAACGGAGAAAACAGACGATAATAATCTTTTGCAAAAAGAAAGATCGATTTGAGGACTCAAATATCAAAATTGAAATGATAGGTGCGATTTGCGTAACGAAAACAAACGATATGTAGATTTTGCATCAATTACCCATATTGGACGAAATGAGACGGAAATGCCTAACTCCACAAGGAAAAAATTAAAATAAAGGTGTAATGATAGAGATGATTTGAGTATAAATGATGAGGATGTTTTGTGTTAATAATTACCCAATTTTTAATTGTGAAAATACCATAATAGCATCTCCAACATACCAGCCCCACCCAAAATGTGGCGACAAAATATGCTGCACAAATGAAAGTCATATTTTATTTAGCACTTGTTTTGGTGGAGATTAAAACCACATTGTAGTAGATTTCGATAAAAAATGATGAAATATGTGACTGATGTTTTTAGTTAATTTTAATTTCAATTAAAATCTTGATTCTAATTCGGATTTAATAAAACTTTTTGCATGGTAACTTATAACTTATCTTTTAAAAAAGGCAATTTTTAAACATAACAAAAAAAACTAATTGGATAATTTTAAAATTCACAATTTGATGATGTGTACCAGTCAAAATAAATTGCGTGCCACACTTGCAATTTCTAGTACTCTCCACTGTATAACAAGATTGTCCACTTCCACGGGTTTCTTCATAAAGCCTTCGTATCATACCCGTATTCATTGGAAGATCCGAACCCGGTTTCCTCATACACTCTGTACGGTCTATTTCCACGATGTTCCGGGACTTCTGGTGCTTTGACTCTGGAACTCGGAGCTCCGACTCCGGTGATGTTGCCGACCGGGACCCGGTCCTCCTTGTATCGGGTATGGCTGGGTCGATTCTCA
Organism: Fraxinus anomala; assembly: GCA_903798345.1. Taxonomy (NCBI): domain Eukaryota; kingdom Viridiplantae; phylum Streptophyta; class Magnoliopsida; order Lamiales; family Oleaceae; genus Fraxinus; species Fraxinus anomala. Next base: position 13,615 of record CAIGRN010113238.1, on the reverse strand, counting down.
ATTCCAAGAGTAAGAAGAAAGTCGGAGGCGAGACCCGGGTGTGGGTTCGGATCTTCCTAGCTGATTTGGAGTTCAAGAAAAAGCTCTTCTCCCTATACAATCCCAAAACAGGTTTATGTGGTGTGAGAGTTTCTATAAGTTTTCAAATTTGACTTTTCTAAATTTATTTAACAAAAATTAACTTCATTTTTGCTTTTCTTTTCTTTCTTCAGGTTACACGGAGGTATTAGATGATAACAGTGAAATAGTAGTGCCTCAAGATGATTATGGGCTCTATGCCATTGATATTTTGGACCCTTCTCCAGTAAGCTTTTTGCTATTTTTCTTTTTTCTGCACCCATTATTGCTTCTGTGTGTGCACTGGTGTTTGCACGAACTCGTTCAGCTACTTCCTTTCTTGATTTTCTTGTTTAACTTATTTCCGGGAATTTATTTATTTAATTTTTTTTTTTTGGGGAAAAATGGGTGCTTAAATTTTGAATGACATGGAGAATAGAGGTTTATGTTGGGGGAAAACATGATTTGTGTATAGATAATAAAATTATCACAATAGATTTGAGCCCTGTTAGCTTATAGATGGTGATTAGAGATTTGGTCTGCCTGCAATTGCTGTCGGTCGCATGCAGGACACTCCTGCTTCTACTGGTGCCTACAGCTCATCTTATGTGCTGATTCCAAGGGGATGATTTCTGAGCCATAGAATCTGGCATTAGGATGCCTATCAACCCTACAAGATGATTTTCGGGCTCTGGAATCTAGTAATAGGTTCCGATACCAAATTCTCACAATCAGTTGAGGAATGAAATTGGTTTTTTTCTCGGTATTAACAAAGTACAATGTATCAATATTTATACGCAAAAGTGGTAAGGAAATAAAATGCTTTTTGCTGAAATTCTTCAACTCTTCATCTACCCTAGCGTCAATTTTAGATGGGCTATTTTGAATCAAAACCCTTCACTTCTCTAAATTGAAAGAGGTAAAAAGGTTATCGTTGGCCACTACGTAGAGCCAGACAAGAAACTATTTTGGTTGATTCCTCCTTGAAATTTTGGGATATCAAGTTTGAATCCAGAATCCCAACATGTTCCCGTCTTTGTTTCCATCGGGAGCCTCTAGTGTGTCGTGGGTTCATCATCCATGCGGTTGAAGGAAGAGAATGTATCATCCCATTCGCTTTTCTTGTTCTTTGTGTCTCCTCCAACTGTTGAACCTTCGTGGTATAACTGTGCCAAATTGTCCAAGTGTTGTGTCAACAAGTCCATTAGTCAGTGCAGTTTTGAAATCTGGTCTCTCCTTTACATGTCATTCATAGCATCATCTCGAACATTATGTTTCCTTGGCAGCACTGTGATGAGGATCTAGATCTGTGCTGATACGAAACTGATGCAACAAAAGCAAAAGCAAGAAAAGATACAAAGAACTCCAATGATTGTTGATTTTGCGAATATGAAGATGTTATTGCGTCAAAGATTCATTAATTCTTCTAAATAATATTGAAAGTTCAACAAGAAAATGAGAAAGCTCTCGAGTTTTATTAATCAACAAAAACCAATGAACACATGAAGTGTTTAAATAGGGAATCTAATTGTAGGACATAATTCGATTTATTAACCTAAAATGCAAGGATAAATTTCAAAAACAAAAGACAAAATAATAAAATAAACCAAAGGCTAAGGGCTAGCTGGGTGGTGGGGGTGGTTCAACTCCTATCAGAAACTATGCATGATCTCTACTTCCTTTATTTTGTAAAGAACATGTTTTTACAACCTAAAATATTAAAGAGCATTTGTTAGTTCCCAACGTCCATGTAATCAAAAAACAAGACTTACTCATCATTTTGATTGGGATGTGCTTTCTATAATATGATGTATGGGCTCTCCTACTAGGAGTCCATATTTGACATATATCGCGTTGTGTTGGACCCCGACACTACTCATACACTATGACACAGGTCCGACAAGTCACATTGTGTATTCTATTTATTACGTATAAATTCTTATGCTCAAGGGATACTTCAAGGAAATTCTTCGAACAATTGTTCATGGCATGCATTGTATCTTATATTTAAAATGAATATAAATAGACACAACGTGTAGATTTAAAATTTTATGGAATTACATTCAACCTGTCTCTGATGTGTTTGTGTCCTACTTGTTTAAAAAATCACATGTCTCTGAGCTGTGCTGTGTCTTGTCCGTGCAACTTAGTTCCAATATATCTATTTTGAATTTTAATTTTGTCCCATTTGTATACAGATATGCTTGGCTGATAATGATAGCATGTAAGTTGTATAGTTGGATTGAACAGAAGGATTCATATAGATGACCTTAAAATTAATTGGGAATAAGGCTTAATTTGTTGACATATAGTTGGATTGATGTTTCTGTGATAAGCATTCAGTTAGATCTCCATGTAGAATAGTAGTATATTTTGGTACCATTACTTCACAGTTGACTGCCTATGGAAATCTCCTATAATTTCTCATAAAATGGCATTAAAAATAATCTTTTCTCATCTGGAGACCAAAAGAATTTAGTTTCTTCTGAAATTATGTACAATGTAGCGTGAGAGAATTTGTCATCTGAAATTATCTACTATATGGTGAGAGAAGTCTGACCACCAATATTTTTGTTTGCTTAATGGTTGATTCTCTAAGCTTGACCAGAAATGTAAAATATACTATCCTCAGCTAACACACATTTTTCTCTCTCTGCGCATTGGAGTCTTTAATTTCCTTCCTCTGAGAGAGTTGTCGTTTATATTTATTATTTTTGATGTTGCAGTTGGTAAAGTGTATGCAGTTGACCGATTGTTACCATTTTCATTATATGATTGATATGCTAGTTGGATGTGGGTATAAGAAGGGCACCACACTGTTCGGATATGGTTACGATTTTCGACAAAGCAATAGGTAGTAATTTCTCCTGACAAAAATTTCCTATCATTATACGCTGATTTTTTTTTTTTTTTTTTGCTTATTAATTAGTGTATCCGTAGGCGACCAACTCGCTTTATAATGTTTTGAGTTCTCTAAACTCAGTTTTTAAATCTTTTGAGACTACTTATTTATTGAATGATTGCAGAATCGACAAGGCAATCGATGGCCTACAAGAAAAGTTGAAGGCTGCATATAAAGCTTCTGGGGGAAGGAAAGTCAACATAATTTCACACTCGATGGGTGGATTACTGGTGTCATGCTTTATATCTCTTCGTAGTGATGTATGTCTTAAGTTAATTAGCGACTTTCTGAATCATGAACTCAGATTGTTTCTTATCCGATTTAAGTCTTACCCTCAATTAAAAATAAAATCTGGTCCCTGAGAATTAATCATACTGGTTCACATAGTAGTTTATTATTAGGGATGATGCTGTTGTATATTTCTCAGTCCTGTTGTTTACATTCACCTGATTTTAATTTTTAAGTCGAAAATAAAATATACATGCTGTTGTTCAAAGACTTTTTTTTTTTTTTGCCTATAAAATTCAATGTGGGCTAACGAGAAATTTAAATATCAATCCAATTCACGTTTGTTAATTTGTGAGTTGGTAATTTTTCAACTGTGGTTATAAGCCTAAGTTCTCGTCTTGACTGGCATTTTAGATGTAATTTTTACTGGACACTCATTATTTTGTGAGTAATATCATTTTATCAGGGTATTTTATTAGTACACATAAGTAACAAGCTTGAAATTGTGGATATAGATATCATGATTTCCTCCTAAATCATAAATGATAACTGCGTAATTGTTCACCTAAAATAATTTGAGCATATGAAGTACTAATTTTGAAGCTTGAAGAAGAGATTATGTGTAGTCATACATATTTGATTTTGAATTTCGTTTGCTTGCAAATGTTTAATTTTCTTGTGATGTCATAATATATGTTCAAGCAATTTGACTCCTTTAATCATCATACTTTATTGATTGCGACTGTAGGCTTAACCAAAATCCCTTCTATGTAGGTGTTCTCCCAATATGTAAACAAGTGGATTACCATTGCCACTCCCTTTCAAGGTAAGTATTCCTGTATCAAGTTTGGTATCTTGTTGAACACAGTGAATTTGAAGTATTATACATGGTTAAATATGCTGCTTAGCTCGATGTTTTTGCACTCTTTTAATCATAAACCAGTTCAGTTTGTAAAACCAATAATGACATCTCTTCATTTGTTTTGTTGTGTCTATCATTTCTTTCAATCCCCCCAAAAAATAAAATAAAGTAAGATAAAATGAAATGAAAAAGGCGAACACTCAGCAGTATTCACATTGCTGTTTGCTGAAACAAGCAATGTATATCTTAAACTATTTCACATGTCAACTGATTTTTTCTATATAATGAATATTGCTATATTGTTTAAGGTGCTGAGGGATGGTGCATCTTATTCAGATAAAATGTTTCTTCAAATGCTCAATGCCCATTCTCACCAATCTTAGGATATTCAAGAGTCCCATTAGTGATGAACAATTGAGTGCATCCATTGTTTTAAAAAACTGTTTGAGGCTTACTCCTTGATGTCTGCCTGATGTGAGGCTTTCACTAAATGCCTCGAATCACATTCCTTAATTGCCATGTTTTGAGGCTTACGCATCATGGCAGATGAGGTATGTGTTCGTCAGTCTTTCCTTTTCTAAGGTTTTTATTGCTGGCCTCAATTTTTCTATTTTTTATAGCCTAGACTTTTTATGGGTTTTATATTTTCTTTTTTCTCCCTTGTTTGCAAGTTAGACTTTTAATTTTATTATTTTATTTATAGTTAATATTGTATTAGACAATTTATGGTTTATTATGAGCATATTTTTATGTTTATATACTTTTGAATTATTATATTAGTTTTTCTCGAGGCTTATGCCTCAAGACTTGCAGCTCACCTCATAAAGGTAAAATACCTCATTACCTGATTGCACATTTTCAAACATTTGGGTGCTGCAAATTTTTAATCTTTGAATTGAGCTATCATTACTTCCAATTTTTTATTTTTATTTATTTATTTTCCCTCTCAGAAGCACCATACAGTGATCATATGAGGTGGCGGAACCAGAGATCAAATTCATTGGGGGCAGGACTGAAAAATGGATTCTTCTTTTCATAAATGAACAACCATAAGACTTGACCTCCTGATCTTTGCCGGCTTTAATATCATATAATGTTAAACAACATCATCTAACGTTTAAATTGTTAGAGATGGAATACCTTTGTTTATTTAATTTTTCTTCGACATTTTCCATGAGCACTGACATAAACATAATCCGAGAACCATGAACAAGTTAATGCCCTCCATCCTTGGCATCTACTCAAACTAATGAACTCTCCTCAAAAGCAACCTGATTTCAAACTATTAGTTACGGTTGGTTTGACCATATTTGTAGTTTTATAGTTCCAAATCCTTGGAATATCCCTTGCTCTCATGAAAATACAGTTGTTTAAATTCATAGAGCCTGTCCCATCTTATTATACGCCAATAAGAAGAATAGATGAAAGAAAGAATCACCTCCCTTGGAAGATTGTTTGACGTGTAACATACAAGTTTTGGAAATTATGGTAGGATTACAGTGGATCACCAATGATTAAGCCTATTGTTTTGTGGGGAAGTGATTCTGATGATGGAATTCATGAGGATCCAATCCATGGATGAAAAAAAAAGTTGTATAGAGAGAAAGAAAGCTAAAAATCCCAAAAACCTGTGGAGCCAATTGCCACCACTGAACCCCCTCCCTCCCCCCAACCCTCTGATATGGAAATCTTTAGGGAGATCTTTTACCATCAGTAATCCAAATTTTATGTTCATTAGAGCATTTTAGTATGAGAGAGGGAACATTGCTCACCGTTCTTTTTATTCACTTTGAAGTAGATGAAGGTGGTTTCTACCAATCCTCCGTAGACATGAAATACCAGTTTCTGTATATTAACCCATGTTATTTACCAGCTGTTAATGGAGCTACCTTATAGATGGACTGCCAATCTCTCTTCCCCCCATGTTTTTGTAACTGACCTTTACTCGCTAATGTGGTCTTGCCACCCTCAAAAAGTGAGCTCCATTTAGAAATTGAATTCTTTCTTGGAGTCTGTAGCACAATCTGAGCATTAATATAATTATTATGTTTTGTTCATTTCTTCTCTCCCAAAGTGAGCTTACATAATGAGCCTGATTTATTTCGAACAGGGGCACCAGGATACATCAATGATTGTCTACTAACTGGAGTGCAGTTTGTTGAGGGCTTCGAAAGCTACTTTTTTGTGTCAAGGTGGTCAATGCATCAACTGGTAATCTACCCTGTTTCAAGGATTAATAAATATCTGGAAATAGTCTTTCTAATCGTGTAGTTTAAGTCCTTTTTTTTGGTATAATGCGCACAACTTTTGTTAAGTTGTGGAGCGTAATTATTGTCTGTGTAGCCCATTGTGGATCGAACTCTGCGGTGAGGTCGCCGTAGGATTTGAAGGGTTTCATTAAGGGCAGTTTAGGAATTTGTATTCTTGTAAAGTTTGTCTAAGGAACTTGAGTCCCTGTAAATTTCGATTTTCCCTAATTTGCCTTATAAATAGGGAGCTGTCATTAGACTTTTAATAACGATCATAAAAGAGAGGTGAGAAAAGATAGGTGAGCAATTTTCTCTTCATCATAGTGAATTACTGCAGCGGCGGAAGAAGACATAGTCTCTTATTGAAGCGAATTTTTATAAATCCTGCATCTTGAGTGTTTATTTTTCTTGTTACGAATTGATTGCTCTTAGTCGAATAGAATTAGGGTTTCTAATTCTTAACACCTTTCACCATACATTTTCACTGTATGTCATGTAATGATCAAAATACTATCTTGCAGTACAAGAGTCAAGTGTGTTTTGCGTATTTGATTTGTCATATACCAGATGCTAAAGATTTTTGCTATTTTAGGGGTCAGACATTTGTATGCGTTGTGTTCCGGTCAAAACATTGAGTAAGCAATGCCACTATTCTTGTGCAAATTGAAATATTGGTTACTTGGATTTTATTAGCATAGTAACTTTGATTTAATTTTTTAAAATCAAAATCTTTTTATGTCTAATCAGGAGTTTAAGCTTCCAATCAAACGTAAACGGAGGGTTTTGCACCATCCCTTACCTATTGATTAATAACCAAGTGAAGTACATAAGAGTTAGACATGGGGCCTTACCTCTAGGTTTACAATATAGACCCAACATAAAGAAATAACAGCCATAAACTAGGGAGTACTACTGCCACATTGAAAGCATATAAGCATATGCTATCATTAAAAAACTTTGATTCATTTAAAAGCTTCGAGGATTCACAGTATGATTGAATAAAAAGGAAACGCAGTTTATGTTTTGAATAGCATTGATAGTGATCTATGATATATTCCAAGCCATAGAAGGAATGATATCTATATTATATTCAAAGCATGTCCACAAGTGGTAGCACAAGAAAAATAGTAGAAACAACATACAATAAACAACGCTGGCATCAAGGAGTTCCTGAGAAGGAGATAGATGATGTTTGCTTATTTTGGAACACATTTCAGTTCCTGGAAATGCATTACTGAGAACCTCTGAAACTGAATGAATAGGCTTTCCTAGACATCTATTTTCATCAGGTTATTATATTCCTTAGTTTGTTTGTGAAAGTGGTAGGAACTTGGGTCCAACATTCTAGTTATCTTCTCTACTTGCTTCCGTCTAGAAATGGTCAGTTACATTTTGCGTTTTAGCTCAATATTGTATAGCATAGAGTTTTCTTGGAATTTTCTTGGTTGAGTTTTCCTTTTCTTCTCTTGCTTTGTGGTTTGACTTATTTGATATCGTGCGTAGCTTGTGGAGTGTCCATCAATTTATGAGATGCTGCCAAACATTGATTTCGATTGGAAAAAGAAACCCGAGATTCAGGTATGGCGAAAGCAATCCAAGGATGGAGAAACATCAGTTGAACTGGTATCCTATGACCCTGATGAGAGTGTGACTCTTTTTGAAGAAGCATTAAAAAGCAACGAGGTACTCATGCTTTTGAGACATCTACATATCAGCATATCCTGTCATAATACTGCAATCTTTATTTTGGTAATTTTTTCTTTTAATTTGCAGCTAAGTTACAATGGGAAAACAGTCCCTCTACCTTTTAACTCAGCAATTCTTAAATGGGCTGCTGGTACTCGGGAAATTATCAATAAAACTCAAGTTCCGAGTGGAATATCTTTTTACAACATCTATGGGACATCTTTTGACACACCTTTTGATGTTTGGTATGTGGCTAAACTGAAGCTCCATGAGATTAAAAACTGTTATTTAGAAGAGTTAACTTTTTTGTGTAGAAAAGTGGTGTGATTCGCACAAACAAATTCTTTAATTGGGCCTTCAGTAAGGTAGTAAGTGACTAAGCATAAAGAGAAGATGATGCCAGAAGGAAGACCAAGTTCAAAATCAAAGCAAATATTGAACCGAGGAATGCCTATCCATGACTATGGAGAATAGAGAACAATGATGAAATAAAAATACAATTGGTCTGCCTACCCTTGGCTAAAGACTACATACATATAAAAACCCAATTTAAAGAGATTAAATCTCTGCCTTAGCCTTTAACTGAGGGCAAGATATCCAAAATCGAATAAGAATTAGGCAAACCACCCCAAGTAAAATATCACTATTGTGTGAGCAGTCCCTCTTACTGCTACTGTTAATTTTAAATAAATTCAGAAAAAAGTAAAACAGAAAAGCTCAGAATAATAAAAAATTAGCTTGCATCAATCAGCCAGACCTGAATATTTAATTTCTTGCCAGAATCTCTGATTGGATCAAGTTTAAAGAAACTGTTTCTTATTGTTTGTGTTTTAACAGTTTCTTATCTTAGTCCATAAATGTGTCAATCTCATTAGTATCGATATACTTATGAAATATACAGGAACCTGAAAATATCACATGACTTGTGCTGAAACCCAGGTTTAGAGATTTCTGCTTCTTTGGATGTGCGAAATGGATCTCATTATGCACATGCTAATTTGAATTTTTAAATACCTGGAAACAACAGGGCCAAACTTGTATATTGCCGTTCTTTCTACTCGCATTGATGTAGTCTTGGTCTTATCATAAAGAAGTAAAGACCAGAAGAATCAAATATTAGAAAATGTGTGTATGGTTCCTTTTGTGTATTATTAGTGCGTTTCTAATTAATCATGTCTCTGTTAGCCTTATTACAGTTTTCTAATCAGCTCCTTAAACTTTGACGTGGAATCACAGTTTTCAGAGAGAATGAAATGCCACCCAACCTTGATATAGCATGCTTTAATATTTTTTTTCTGTCTGCAACCTAGCAGATCATTTGTCCATAATACACACACCTCTTGCATTGAAATTCATTAATAATTTGAATCACGAGCACATCTAATGCATGCATGTTGATCCTGCTTGCAGCTATGGTTCTGAATCTTCTCCCATCAACGAGCTATCTGAGATATGCCATTCAAATGTAAGTAACTTGAATTAATTATGTCCATTCGAATGCACGCAATGCATATATTGTAGTTTTGAGGTCTTCCGTCTTCCATCTTCCATTTTCATAGAGTTGCTAGTTAGCACCATTGGTGTACACTTGGATGACAGCACTAGTGTTATTAAATTACAGGTTCAATTAAATACAAGGAATTATGACCATTTAATATGATCTATGATATGTTAATAATTAGAGTAGTGTTCAACATTACTAGTGCTAGATAACATTAATTTTTTAATATTGTTTGCCTTATAATAGTAGATGTGCACACAATATGCACATGCCTTGTTCTATGCTTGTCACTAAATGCTCATGATTAAGCCCTTGTTCGTCTCTCATTCTTTCAAAACTCTTTTTTCTACATACTTATTTTCATTCACACATTCACACAATAAAATATTTTACACGTAAACCCAAACTTTTTTCCTACATTTTAAGCACACATTTTTTTTAAAAAAATACTATTTAAAACAATGTTTTTCCTTAAAAAAAAAAGAAGGCCACCAAATAGGGGCTAAATTCAACTCCATAAACCATCATTACATAATAGCATCAGTGACTACCTGCCATGCATGCATATGTACAAGTTATATCAAGAAACTTGAGCTTTATTTATATTGAAGCTGTGGATGATGTATTTCCCCCCCACCTCCAGACACGAATATGGTAGTACTTATTCAATGTATATTTTAATTTGTTTCAGCCTAAATACTCTTTTGTAAATGGTGATGGAACTGTCCCGACTGAATCAGCAAAGGTACAATATCTCTACTTTCTGAATTGTTGTTATATATAATGTTCAGTCGGGATGACAAAAAAATCCGTTCAACCCGATATCTGTTGGGTCTCGCCCCGAATGGGGTGGAGATTACCCGTCTAATCTGTTAAATGGGGTGGGGACAAGAAACATAGTCCCTGTCCCGCTACTACCCCGTTTTAAATTTAAGTTTTTTATCAAATAAAAATAAAAGATTTATAATCATTTTTAAAGAGAAAACAAGTTTTTCTCAACGAATTGGAAAAATAGAAATAATATTTACTAACTAAAGACAAAAAAAGTAAAAAGAAAAAAATATGCCCCGCGCCGCCCCCATCCCACTCCACCCCGATCCCGCCCTGCCTCGCTTTAAACTGGTATGAGGATGGGGTAAGGTGACATAAATACTTGACGGGATAGGGGTAGGAATGGTCGACCCGTCTCATACCTGCCTCATTACTATTCCTAATGTTCGATAAAATCTCGCAAGCGTACAAACAAGTAATAATGTAGTGAGCTAAAAGTATCGTCCTATAAGGAATAATGTTTAATTATGATTTACTAATTATTATCAAATTTGACAAGTGTTGTAACACAAAAGAGATGGTTTCTTTGTTTATACTAATTTTTAAACTGCGAAAGCAATAAAAGTTGTTTTATCAAATATGTGATGAATGTATTGAATTTTTGAATCCCACTAATGGTGCTATTTCCAATTCTGGACTCATAAAAAGTAGTATTATTTTCTAATGTTAATGACAATCGGTAATTCGATTTTATTCAATATTTTTTTTCAAGATATATTAAATCTATGTTTAACACGATCCGATTCTATTGGCTATTCCTAGTCCGAATTCATATGAAAAACATGTATTAATTCACATGATTTATCCCACAAGATTGAACACGTCATAACTATTATTCTTAATACCAATTGTTCGTGTGTTAAATATTTAGCGTTCTACCTATTGTGAGCCTTCCATCACTACAAATAGGCAACAAGTTATCAAATTGGTTGCTAAGCAATTAAATAAAACAATATGAATGAGGATTCGCGAATTGAATTTAACAACTAATAAGGTTCATTATCCTTCCAATAGCCTAACATTCTTAAAATACACAAGAAAATTGGAAAAACATCACTAGGAATTAAGAAGATTGAAGAAGTAGGAAACATCCACGTTCTTGACTTGAAAATATGTAGAATGTGTAGAATGAGGTCCAATGTGGGTTGGGGACGTTCTAGTCGAGTTCGGGAATGTATAGAATGCAAAGATATTGCATTCTAAAAGATACTGAAATCAGAAAAGGAAAAAAATATTTTTTTCCCGTTTTACCTTTGGGGTGTGCGCCTAGTCTTAGCTAGGGCCACACCTCAAGTGGTTTTGGAGCTGCAGAAGGTCTTAGAAGAGGAGGCGGCATGCTCCCAGGCTTGTTTGAAGCAGTTTTTTGTATTTTTATCATAACATTCTCTTCCGATATCCGAATGAGGCGATTCAAAGTGCGTTGGAAAGGTAACTCAAACGGCTATAATTCTTCTATAACAACATTTTTCCAATTTGAATATTTGTTATGCCAAAAATGGGTCTCAGTATGAGGCTGAAAATTCGGAGCATAACTTTTTTGGTTGGAACTTGATGTGTGATAATACTTTGACTGTATTTCAGCCATTTTGACTTCTTTTCTCATCCAATTGATACATAAAACTCTCAAATCTTCATCTTGAGGTCCGTTACAATTTTTGAGTATTTGCACTTTAGTACTCGAACTTTGAATCTCTTACAATTGAGCCAATTTTCACAATTTTCTCCAATTCTTCATCAAATCATGAGTTTTACCTATTAAACACAATACATAACAAATTAGGTAATATTTTATCAAAAAAACTACAAAATGTCATTTTTTAAAGCCCCGAATAAGTGTGTGAATCATCTAACTTAATAGGTAGTTTATTAACTTGATATTTAGACACATCTGTACTGTAGTCTTCATTAGTTGTTTATTGAGCAAAATTCTAACGTAATGCACAGTAAAGAGCCTGTGGGAGTTTTAAACAGTAGCTTCAGTTTCCAATACTCTCGAATTTTCTTCTACTTATGCACTTTGGGTTACGACCTAGGCTTGCAAGGCTGCAACTAACCAAGAGTCCCTTGCCAAATGTTTCTTTGGGGTTGGTTTGTTAACTAATCAAGCCAAGCTTGAAGGAATGCGTCCACGTCCCATGCTAATTATCTTGTCTGAGATGAACTCATCAGGAACTAATCTTAAAAGTCAAAACTCGTTGAAGACTCGAGCTTCTTGCTATGAAAATTCACGTTACCTTCTCTTTATCCGAGGGTTATGTTTACTCAAATAGTTATTATTGATGTTGTACAAGAGAGTAACATCTGTTCTTGGTTTTACTCTCAAGACTGCTTCACACTATAACAGTCGAATTGATCTTCGAGTATTTGTTGTATTTACCCTTTTATCCGTTTTTGAAATATCTTTAATTCATTGTGCAGGCAGATAATCTTGATCCAGTTGAAAGAATAGGGATTTGTGGCAGTCATCGGGGACTATTGAACAACGACGAAGTATTTGAGCATATCCAGAACTGGTTAGGAGTTTCTCCGAAGAACAAGAACCATTCAAAGACCTCTAAGGTGATGGACGTTCATTTTAGTCGTCCTGTTGAAGAAAAAAACTGTTCCCAGTATTGATTGAGTCGTCGTGTTGTCCATTTATTCAATCTTTGTATTTTGATATTAATGTACTATAGTAAGATATGTTTTCTCAGTCATGGAGTTGCACCTACCATGCTTAATTGTATAATAATACAGGGAATTGTACTGTGGAAACAAACAAATAATTTCTACATCGCTTATTTATCTTTTGTCCAGTTGCGTGCGTGAGGAAGGAATTTCCACAAACAATATTATATTATTGAGCCTCTTAAGTAATCGTATTAATAAAAACGTACGTGAATGATTATTTATTGTAATTTCTTGTGCCCTTTCCACTAATTTACTTGCATTAAAGAGATCAGGAGTAGTAAATTGAGAAGTGTGTCTAGTGTAAACACACCGCAAAGTATAAAATACACGTGCAGTCGAGTTACTCAGCTCCATTTATGTGTATGGAACTATATACAAGCAAAGATAATTTGGAACTCCCGTGGCTACAGTCCAATACACATGGGAAGATCAACTTAGGTTCGTTAGACATGATTTCTACTTTTCTTGTAGAAGAGTTTTTGAAGGAAATTATTTTAATTTTAATTTTAATTTTGGAAGTGATTTTAAAGAAAGTTACGTTGGATCAACTTTCTCTAAAACTTCTTCTAACTATTAGAGGGACTTGCGTAAAATTAGTCAAAATGGTTCAAAAGTAGTTTTTGGATCTC
>CAIGRN010113227.1:0-29959 GCA_903798345.1 Fraxinus anomala | reverse complement strand
ATTGATTTTGACTTAAATTTAATCAGGTTTTTTAACCAAACAAAATAGGTGATTAATAATATCCGTCAATTATAAATATGGCCTCACAAATTGTAGAACAGCGATGCGTCACCTTGTATCTAAAATCCATATATACATCATTCTCAATGTCCTAAAAACTCAAAATTAATTTACAATCAACTCTAGACTCAAAATTCTCATTTTACTTTTACCTAATTCTAATGGAATCATTCCAATATTCCTTGTAGACAAAAAATTAGCATAATTCGTGTGGTCAGCAAGAATGATATGTACAAATTCCTTTTACTTTGTGTTAAAAAAAAAAAAAAAAAAAAAAAAAAAAAAAAAAATTAAAAACCCCTTAAAAAAAAAAAAAAAATTTTTGCCAAACGCAAGAAGATGGTGATAGTGGAACCGAAAGCAAATCTTCTTCAACACCCCTTTAGCCTTCTCTACACAGTATTCCAATCTCACTATACATAAAGCAATCAACCCTCCTCTTTTTGTTGCCCCCATTTTGTTCATACTTTTTGCTCACAGATCTCATATAATCATCAGAATCTACAAGCACCCGAATCCAAGATACGCAGATCTAATACATTAGCTTCAGATTTTGCTACTTTTTACTTGGTACATCCGTCTCTTCTTTACAAATATTGTGTTAGATTTATTTTGTTACTGGTTGAATTAGCTCTCAAGATTTTGAGGTCCAATTTGTTCATTTCCCGCATTTGTACTATTGAATTGGAGTGTCCTTCAATTTTCCAACTTAAATCTTGCACCCACTTTAAAGATGTGTTCATTTACGTATTCAAGATTGCTTTATTGTTTTTCAAATGTTCTTTCGTGTATATATGCGTGTATAACTTATGGTCTTCCTATTTGATTTGGTATAGTTAGAGTTACATATTCTGTGTAAAAGATGGACTTGTTCAGATCTTCTGTTAAATGGATCTGGAATTCTTAGATAAATGATGGGAAAATCATTCGAATGGCTGGATTTTTTTTGGTTATTTTCTTTTTTGAGATTCAAGGAAAATTAGATTGAAGATATAATAAGGCCAGATTGTTGTTGTTGCTGTTGCTGCTGCTGCTGCTGCTGCTGCTGCTGCTGCTGCTGCTGCTGCTGCTGTTAATTATGGGCGTAATGCAAGGGTTTACTAGATACAAGTATCTTTTGCTTCGGGGATTGTCGAGAGAATTCAGTCTCATTTGTTGTATTACAAAGAAAACTCCATATTCAGTTGTACGTGGATCAGTACTTTTATAACACAGGGAGTTCACCATTATTGTTAATGACAAGAATTAATTATAACATATGCTTATAAGTGTGAATTAGTAATGTTAATGCTAGTTTAATGCTAATTCTACATGTAATTTAGAGTTTAGATAGGAATGCAAAAAGGAAGTGAAAAGAACAACAGTTTTTCATTCTTTCACCACGTCACTTAACAAGTCAAAAAACCAGGGAAATCAACATTTCTATTCCAGGGGTAACTTGACGCAAAGCGTCTTCTTGGTTGATATAACACCAAAAGGTGATCAAAATTTGATTTCGCCTCCTTCGTTTCTTTTTTTTCCCCCTTTTACTCTTTTCAGATATTTTCTGGGTAATGAGGAAGTTCACAACAAAACCAAACTAAAGGCTTATTTGCAACAAATTTGGGGTTGTGCTACGTGATTTGTTCATTGTTACATCTACTAGAAAATCCAAAATGATTTGATTGTGGACAACCTACAACAGTGAGTCAGTGACATGCTCCTCTGTTAGATAACCATAGAAACTAGAAAGCAAACAAATGGTGTATTCTTTTGTTTATTATGTAATTACTTTTAATGTAAAAACATTTTATATTTTTTTATAATTTTTTCACGAAGCTGTACATTTCGATACGGAAGAAGCATCATACCTTGGACTCTGGCTCAATTTAATTTCATGTGGACTTTGACAAACAATAATTTACTGCTTGTTGAGCAGTATATAACCTTGGTGGCTCCCCCCTGGAATTTTCAACTCTTTGTCTTTGTTTGGAAATATACCATATTTTATCCTTATTAAACCAAATTTATTATTATTATTATTATTATTATTATTATTATTATTATTATTATTATTATTATTATTTTATGAAATGTGTCATGTCAAACAGAGAAACAGAAGGAAACAAATTTTTAAATGTTTGTATCACTCTTCCACAGTACTTGGAAATATGTGGCTCCAGAGCTTGTTTATTGGATTGTCTCTGGTAGAGCTAAGGCATATTTCCAGCATAGTAATAACTTTGTCTCCAATTCATTGTTCACATATAGGCAATTTTTGAGTAGTTGGTATTAAATGCTGAGACCTTGAGAATAAGCTGTAATCATTACTTCATTCCATTTCAGACCCAACTCTAAATAATTGTTGATAACAATAGAAGCTCAATTTTCATTCCAATTCATACGCAATTTTAGAAATAACTGCTATAAATTTTGATCCTAGTTAACTTGTTGAAGCATAGGATACCTAAGAATGGCTGATATTTGGTACTGATGCATCAAAACATTGATATTTGATAGGTAATCTATAGGGATATTGATAACCATTAGTGATAATGAAATGGGATATTGATTATACATTGTGGAGCTCCTGACTGTTGCTAGAAGAGCTAGGTAAGAGTACAGGAAATAAGATTTTCTAAACGCTCTTCAGCACTTCCATGTTGGTTGCTGAAAATTTATATCACTCTTTAGTCGATAATTCATTGCCTGTTGAGCTTTATATAGCTTTGGTGACTCCCCTGGATTTCTCAACTTTTTCAATATATATCTCTTCGTTTGAAAGGAAACCATGTTTTCCCAGATTTTAAACTTTTTTTTTTTGATGTGTAAAACAGAAATAAAGAAAAAACTTTTTTTACTTTTGTGTCACTCTTTCACAGTATATGGAAATTATGGGTGTCCGGTGGTTGTGCTTGTCAAAATTGTATTAGGTAGAGTTCGGGTGCACCTCCAGCATAAATAGCAACAAGTTTGGCTCTAATCACTTCATCATGTATAGGCTATCTACCAATATTTTGTATTTAATGCTGATACCTGAAGAAGAAGCTGTAATCATTACTTCATCCTATTTCAGACCGAGTTCTAAAATAACTGTTGATAAGTCGGTTCAATGTATACCCAATTTTAGAAATGACTGCTATGAAGTTTGATCCCAATTAACTAATTGAAGTATAGGTTACATAAAGAGTGATTGTAATGCATTAGAAGCATGTAATCGTTGTCTGTTTCCGTAAGTTTTAAACAGTACCATTTTAATAATTACTCTAGTATTTCCTTAATGATATATATTTTTAATTAGGTTTGGCTCGTATCAAATATGACTGCATTTTGCTTACTTTTGACAATGATATCATATTTTCAGTGGTCCAGATTTTTATATCACGGCTGACCATGTGGAGGTTCAAACCTTTTACATCTAAAGAGCAAACTGGGATTGAAGGTCGTGTAATTGACATTGGAAATTTCAAAGTTCAGGTTCGTAATGTCATTGCAGAAGGTGGATTCTCCTCTGTTTATTCTGCTCGAGATGTAATACATGGTTCCAAGCAGTATGCACTGAAGCACATGATATGTAATGATGAAGAATCATTAGAACTAGTAATGAAGGAGATCTCAGTTATGAAATCACTTAAAGGGCACCCCAACGTTGTCACCCTTTATGCCCATACCATCTTTGATATGGGTCGAACTAAGGAGGCTCTCCTTCTCATGGAATATTGTGAGAAGTCTCTAGTTAATGTGCTGGAGAATAGGGGAGCTGGGTTCTTTGAGGAGAAGCAGATCTTTGTAATTTTCAGGGATGTGTGCAATGCTGTCTTTGCAATGCACTGTCAGACTCCACCTATTGCTCACAGGTATTCATGATGTTTGTCACTGCATGGTTTTATTTTAGATTCATCATCTTCCTAACAAGTTGTCACATTCAGACTATTTTCAGGGATTGCCATAATTTATGCCTCTTTTGAGTTTTATCCTTTTAATCATGTCTATTTGAGCTTGTATTTGCTGGAGTGATGTATTTGTATGCAGAGTAGCCGTACTTATGTTTTGGGTCTGCAGAATAAGAATATGCTACAAATTTTTCTTCATGGAATTTTGTTTGGTTCTAATTCCAGTTCCCATGGTGCAAAAATAAGATTGTTATTGGACTCAAAATGCTATTCTGAGATTCTAATTTTTTTGTCATATCTTATCTATTTATGATTTATCATTGCATTGCATTGTACAGAGATTTAAAGGCAGAGAATCTTTTGCTGGGATCTGATGGACTATGGAAATTGTGTGACTTTGGTAGTACATCTACCAATCATAAACGCTTTGAGAAACCTGAAGAAATGGGAATCGAGGAAGATAATATCAGGAAACACACTACGCCTGCATATAGACCCCCCGAGGTAGATGAAGGACTATGTATCAAGATCGTACTGTTATTTTTTATGGTACAGCTGTTGACTTCTCTCTCTCTCTTCTTTTTGTGACTTAGATGTGGGATTTATTTCGAAGAGAACTTATAAACGAGAAGGTAGACATATGGGTAAGTTGACTCGTTCTTGGTTCCCTAGGAAAAACCAAAAAGTATCTTAGTGTGCATGAATCTTGTGCCAAATTGGTAAACATCCAATACTGAGCTTGTTAGTTTGCAGGCACTAGGTTGTCTACTTTTCCGGATAAGTTACTTCAAGTCAGCGTTTGATGGTGAATCAAAACTCCAAGTTTTAAATGGGAACTATCGCATCCCAGATATGCCGAAATACAACAAGTCGATCATGGATCTTATTAGAGATATGCTTCAATCTTCTCCAGACGACAGACCAGATATCACGCAGGCAAGCATTTTGCTTGATTGGCCATTGATCTCCATGAACTTAGGTTAGTTGTAGATTGTTTGTGCCCGTGATAGTCGCAAGGGCTAAGCTCATATATGTGCTTACTAATTGCATTTATCTGTTCTTTTTTTGCAGGTCTGGTTTCGTGTTAATGGTCTATTACCTGAGGAGTTACAGAAGTCATTACCTGACAGACCTCCGGAAATGCAGCAACAGAGTACTGATGTGCTTGGAGGTGAGGACATTGATCTTGTTTTCAGAATTTTAGTGTTGAGATGTATAATAAGAACTTTTATTGATTCAAACATGTCAAGAGAATATGGGCAATCTGTGGTAAGAAAAAGTGTTCTAGTTTTGTCTGCTAGCAAATCCTAACTTCAAATTTCTTATTAATTTTTAAATTCAACGACTCAATCTATGGGATATATATATATATGTGCAGGTATGGCAAAGCGTTCGAATAAGTCTAATCCGATGCCTCGTAGAAGTCCACCACCTCCTCCCTCAACTGAAATGCCTCAGAATGTATCAGCAGCTTTGAGTAATCGAAATACAGGTGGAAGCACAGGTCCTATAGGTGCATTCTGGACCACTCAGCATGCCAAGGATTCAGTAGGCCTGGAGGAGAAAACCAGGCCCAAATATGATGAAGACATCCATACATTGTCAGGACATGAGATACGTCCAGCTTCCAATGAAACCCCACAAAAAACTGAAGATCTTCAAAAGAAGTCACAAGGAAGACCAGTCAATATGCCAAGGAACGGCCCTTCCCAGGACTTCAAAATAAATCTGTTCCCTGATGATTCAGACTATAATGCCGAAAGATTCAAACAACCAAAACCAGAGGGCACACTTACCTTTCAAAATGAGAGATTGAATGCTTTTGCTGCTGAATTTAGTTCTAATAAATTGAGTCCTGGTAGTGACATTCAGAAATCATCAAAGGAAGAGATGTTAAAGGCTGAGGTAGAAATGCTGAAAGAGCAGCTGTCACATGTGAATACGGAGAAGGCTGAGATAACGTCCAAATATGAAAAGCTGTCTGCAATTTGCAGATCACAACGACAAGAGATACAAGAACTTAAGCAAGCTCTTCCAGCAAGAACTCCTTCACCTAGTAGAGATGCCTCTAGAAACCTAGCAACGCCTGGAAGCCAATTATCTACCCCCACAGTAGTATTTTTCCATCAACCTTAAGTTGTTACTTTTCTTTTTATGTTCTAGCATGATTAACTTACATTTTTTTATGTTCATTATTGTTAAAGCAGAAGGAAAACATTGAAGGAACCGTCTTGGAACTCCAACAGGGTTTCTTTGACAGAAGATCTCCAAGCCCAGAATCTCAGCCATGGCAGGCTTTCGCTGATGTTCCCAAGCCACAGACTACTTCATCGAACGATGCTCCTAAATCAGTTAGAACAAGAAACAATCACCAGAATAGACAGGCTGTGGAATTCAGTTCAGGTTCCAATACATGGGGGTTTGAAGCAGATAATTTTAAGGCAGTTCCAGCCGCTAGCTCTCAGGTAAATTTACCTGTTGGCGAACCGAATAATTCTAAACGCGTTGCTGAATCAAAGAACAAGGAAAGCAAGTTGGGTTCCCAACCTAGTGGATGGGCTGGTTTTTAGTGCAAACTATATTGAAGGAAGAAATCTATGAGATCAAAAAATGATAAAAGTGGGTTGCTGCCATGATTTGTGTTGTTGTGTTTAATTTGTTTTGTGGTTTTGGTTACAAAATAGAACACATATATATGATGCATCTTTTGTTGAAGGAAATAATGGCATGTTTGCACTTTTCTGCCATGAATGTTACCTTGTGGAAGATTAGGAACAATGCCCTCAACTAGTTAAATGTCACTAAGGATATGCTTTGTGCATTTCAAACGCGTATTTATTTCCTTTCGTAATTTTCGGGATGATGAGATTTTAGTTGAACAGACAGATATGTCCTTATTTGGAAAGCATCCTACCCTATTACACCATGTCATGCATGTCAATGTACCATTTTTTTTTTCTATTTATTTGATCAATATGCAACATTTTATTGGAAGCCATTATGTTTCCATTTTCTTACAAATATTTAGTTAGTGTTTGGTTAAAATTATTATTAACTTTTTAGGAAGAATAGTATTGAGTTTCACAAAAATTGACTTTGATTGTATTGGAAAAAATAACTTTTTAATAACTTTTAAATTTACATGAACAATTTTCATTTTCTTTAAGTTTCAATTTTAAATAATCCAACTGAGATTTTGATGGGTTTTAAAATTCTTTTTAAATTCAAGTGTCCAAAATTAAAATTTTAATGAAATCCATTAATTATGCATTGAAATATATAGAAATAATTTCACTTGAATTCTTTTTCAGCATTTATAAAATGAAAAGTGTCATCGTCGAATTATTAAATAATTTTTTGTAAAAAAAATGAAGCAATTTTTTTTTTTTTTTACTGGTTAGTGTTTCAAATTTTAAAGATAACTATTGATACTTTCACACATTTATACGTAGACACTTAGAAGGAGTGAATTGTTTTAATAATCACCAAATTTATACCATGGTCACGGACTATTTACTAAACTTTGAAGTGCTTCAAAGTGCTCGCTGAATTTTGTCCGTTTGCACTCCATCCATCACCCTCAAAAATTTGTTACATTATTTGTTGACGTGGTTAACGAAAATTTGAAGTTACGGTCGTTAAAAGAATGACACTTAGCAAAACCATTGTTTCATTACTCATCAAACTTACACTTGGTCACAGTTCACTCATCGAACTTCAAAATACTTCCCAATGATCACTCATCTTTGAAATGTTGTGCTCCATTCATCATCCGCTATATTTTGTTCCTTTCATTCCTAATGTTCGCACAAAAATTCCACGTGGTAAGTTCCAAATGTTAAAAAAAATTGCAACTCAACAAAATTTAACTCACGAAAATCACCATATATGAAAAGTAACTTCCACGACCCCATCAACTTCTTTAAAACTCAATAAAGCGTTCCCAATGATTCTTTTAAAAATATCATTATTCTAATTCGAACGTTTAATGTGCAAAAAATAGGTTTTAAGAAACTTAACTTGTGTGGTTACGGGCCGAGCCAGCTCCAACCTATTACCTTCCCTAATTACGAGGTAATTGCGAGATACACACGTGAATCATTTATCTTTGAAATACTAACAAAATTACAATTCATGTTGTTAGTAGTGTTTTGGCCGTTTTGAAAGTCACATAAAGTTCCATATTATACTAGTCCTTTCAAACTCCTAAGTGTCAGTTTAATTTAGTTAAGGCAAACATTTATGAGCCGAGCCGGCTTCAATTTCTTAATGACCATCAAACATGCTGGAATCGACAAAGAAACATTGTCTCAAATGAATCAGGATGCCGCCTCCCTCCATAACCAACAAACCATTGTTTTTGTAGACATTATATTTCGTCACTTTACGCAAAGTATACATCAGAAAAAAAATTGTTTTCATCAAACACTCCATGATCACGTATCAAATTTGCTCCAATTTCGAGTGAATGGATATATCTCGTTTCATTTATGAGAAGAGTTCTTCGTAAGCTACGACAAACGAAATATTATGATGAAATGAGAAGAGTTCTTTGTAATCTACGATAACAAAATATTATGAGGTGTTATGAACAATTTGAATACAAATTCACTTTTAAGACTTCCCCATACATTCTCTCTTATTAGAAACTATCAAATCCCATCCACTCATTTTCCCATGAGATGACAAGAGTTATAGCATTGAACGTTAGCCTGTGTTTGGCCTTCATTTTTTCGAAAACTCATTTTCTCAAATCTCATTTCAATCATACATTCTTCCATAAAATAATTTTTTTCCGTAAACCCAAAATTTGTTCTTAATTTTTAACCACACTTCTTTTAAAAAATCACTATTCAAAAACACATTTTCCCAAAATTGGGGCTAAAAATCTAGGAATTTTATAAATTACAACAATGATGACACTTTTTGTAATCATATTGACATCATGACAACATTCCATCTCAATTATATTATTTTACTGACCAAAAATCACTTTTTTAAAGAATCTGCATAGGTCAATGTATACAAATCAAAATTTTATGAGTCCACCTTGAAAACTGACATATAAGCTGTTTGTGATGAATTATATTGCTTTATCTTATTGGAATTTTCCTTAGTCAGGTTCATGTTTATATCAGTAAGATGCAACTTGGCCTATTTGTATGTCCATTTCCTCCCTATCCTTTTCCTTATTAAAAAGCATACAAAAAACTGAGGAAAAAATTGCACATTTCTTGTTATACAGAACTTTCCTCATTGGTTCAATCTCCTATTTCTTGGAGTCTTCTTGTCATTTTGCACCGATTCTTCTATGATACTGTTAGGCAGAGTTGTTATGAAGCACCAGCCTTTCGAGTTCATTCGACGACTGTCTTTCTTTTCGTTTTTCTTGTTGGCAGCCTAAAGCCTAAAAATGAATAGTCAACAGATTGATGTTCGGCACGAATTTGGATCGGTCGATGTGGATGTTTCCATCCGGTTTGAGTCGCGAGTTATGTAACCAATCATAAAGTTGGCAACGCCTCGTCGTGTTATCAAATGTTTAGGCCTTCGAATGATTTTGATTCATCACAAGAGGATGAAGCCAATTTTCAACATAGAGATACTTTGCATTCCCTTGTGCAATCTTCTTTTCGTGGTAATCAAGTACTTGACTTACAGGAGAAGTCCATTAGATCCCTCTTCCAGCAGCATCAAAGCTCGACTCGCTCCTTTTCAGGCTTCGACAAAAATTTCGAAGTGAGTAAATTAGTTCAACTCGACTCATACCTGATTTTTCCGTCGCTCATTTAAAACAATATATATACGTATATTTTGACACGTGAAAAATTATTCCTATGGCACTCAGATGATGAAGCCAGATAGTTCCCAAGGGATTACATCTATTGTTTCAAACAATATTGTTTCGCAGAAGCCAACCTTGCGAAATCGAAAGCGGATTAGATGGACTCAGGATCTTCACAAGAAATTCATCGACTGCGTGAATCGACTTGGGGGTGCCAAAAGTAAGTAAAAATAAGCACTTACTTGAAGCAATTGTAATAAAAATCAAATAATTACTTATGATACTGTTGAATTGGCTGTGTGCAGAGGCAACACCTAAGGCGATCCTGAAGCTAATGAATTGTGATGGATTGACAATCTTTCACGTTAAGAGCCACTTACAGGTTTGCTAAGCTAGTATACTATACATTCAACCCGAGAAATCTCGAGTTTTTCTATAATTTTTTCGTTTTAATTCCGCAGAAGTATCGTGTTTCTCACTACATATCAGAATCTACAGAAGGTACTGGCTCTGGTGTAACTTGAACACAATACTGGTTGCCTTGATATCTGTAAGCTTTCTGTAGTAGATATCACTTAAAAATGATAATGAATGGTTTTTAACCACCTCGTCTGAAAGCTTATTTATTTGAAATGGTTTTCAACACACCCGTCCTACGAAGATAAGATAAAAAAACTCAAGCTATTAGAGAAGGGAACATATTTATTTATCTTAGTCTTCGACAAATTGTTTATGGTTTTATCTATTTCACTAATGCAGGGAAAGGTCAGAAATCGATATGTGCAGATTCAACACTACAACTCGATGCAGAAACGTAAGATTTACATCCAATATCATTTTCTTACAAAAATTCAAGATTCTTGCTGATGAATGAAAAGAGAGAAAAATAGAGTTCCAAATGTGGATTCATAACATCCTATAATAACAATTTTATCTTCAGCTATTTTCACCTTCAATAAATTTGAAATTGACTACATGAACAATTATATGTTCAAGGAAATCAATTCTTTTGCAATGACTTTCGACTACATCAGTTCTGGTCGACCACACCCTTGTAGAGGGATTGTTTTACTCTTCTTAAACGACGTTTTCAGATATACTCGAGACTTTGTAAATAGACTTTTCGGTATGTAATGTATACAGGGGGATGCAAATAGTAGAAGCACTAAGGCTACAGATAGATTTCCAAAGGCGCCTATACGAGCAATTGGAGGTTCGGTTTTTATCTCCTTTCGCTATTTCACTCATCCCTTCATTAATCCTCCAGTACTCATTTTTCACTCCATCTGTGATTTAGTGTCAAAGAAACTTGCAGACGCGGATTGAAGAACAAGCGAAGCAACTTGAGACAATGTTCGAATGCAAAGTGAAAACAACATAAGAAATTATGTTCGAGTGAGTGATGTTAGGTAATTGTCTCAAAAGTCAAAGTTGGAGGACTTCTACTGCAAATAATAAAAGGTTATTATGGATCCTATAAATAGTGGTTTATTCCATATTTTAGGGTGTGTGGCCTGCGTGAAAACAAAAGGAAAAAAAGGGCGGCTGTCTTTGGTGCTGGAACGTATAGAAGCAAAGAAAAATGAGTAGAGAAGAAGAAGTCTTTTCTTGGAGTCAACCATGGTGGCCATAGATTAAGAATAATGCTACATGTACCTTATGGTGGCCTGGCTGTTGTTGAATTTTTTCTTCTTTGGTTTACTTTCGGATTGGGTTGGTGAATGAAAAATTCTATATAATTGTAACAATTTTTCATATAGGGTTGTTTGATTGGAAATGTGAAATTTGAATGGAAAGAAAATGAATTATTGGAAATTGAATTGCCTATAATTTGTTTTACTGAGAATTGTAATTAATTGTGTTTGATTGGTATAATTTTCCACATAGAAAATGTTGAAAGTTTGGTATCCGTTTGACTTCATTTTTATGGAAATTATCAATAAAAGTGATAATCTCTTTTTACCATTGTGTTTAGAATTTTTTCTAATTGCCAAATTTAAAAAAAAAAAAAAAAAATGGTAACCTGAAAATTTTTTCCCACCAAAATGGTGGGAATTCATTTTCAACAAAACCATGGAAATTTATGCGTTATATTATTTATTTTTCCTTATTTGCCAATATTCTACTGAACAAGAAAAAGCCTTGCGGGTTAATTGAAATAAAGGAAATTAGCGTGAAATTTCCCAACAAATGACTGCGTAGACGGTTAGGTTGTAATAATGAATCAATAAATTTTTCCATAAAACCTTTAAATGCATTCTGATGCAACATGGAAAGTCTATTCTAGATGTAGGAGAAACTAAATCAATTTCATTATTTTTAGTATTGCATTTACAACAGTATTTATTTTGTCTCTTTATTATCCAAGTTTAGACTTTTTATAAAGAGGCTTTTTATTCGTAATAAGACACCTTGATTATTGAATACGAATGCAAATCTTTCTCTGATTCTCTCTTCTATTCTTTCCCTCTATTTATTCACTGGTTGTTAAATTGTTACCTTCCTCATCATTCTATTTCGAGAAACTCTATGAAGTTCCACAATTCTTTAAACAAATCTTCTGATAGATACAAGCCCTTAATGTCTACATTCTACCATGCTTTTCTTTCTGCCTTTGATTGTTGTTCCTCTGCTGATGCGATTGTTGCTATTGTCGAGGGCGCCTTTCTATTCCACAAGCATGGGGACCACACCATTCACATCATTATACTGCTTATTGACCATTTGTTTGTCATTTGGATCCTGATGTATATAGATATGAATGGTCGAATGTGAGCAAGAATTTCCAGGAGCATTTCATTTTTGAGCAGAAGAGTCGTTTGCAAGTAGCGTTCGATCAATTACATATTAATCAATATTCGATTGATTAGTATGAGATTATTTGTCTAAGTATAATGAAAAGATTGAGGTCGAAATGTGACCAAAAGATTGAGATTATCATTTATGTTAGTCACGATAGCAATTTTGTTAATTAAGAATACAAAACTTTATACCGGGCTTGCTTCTAGTATTTATTTTATATTATAATGTTTTATTTAATTATGGTTTAATTTATATTTTGTTAGAAGCTAGGGACTCATAGGGAAATTTCAAGTGTACTTTCTTGATAGGATTCAAGAAGGTTGGTTTGTTTGATTAAAAAATTAATAAAATTGTAAAAACTTTCTATAATTCTTTGATCCAAATATTTACTTTCGAGAACTAATATTTTTCCTCAATCAATACATCGGTTGTTATTAGCGTCAGATGCATTCCTTGTCGAGATGTCGACCTGTTGTTCGTGAAATCCAAATAACATATATCACGTGACACAACTTAGAACAATTGCATATACAAGTAATTATGTTTGCAAACTTGATAAAGATGGAACAATTATATCCTTAAATAGAGGTGTCGAAGCACCATGGCTTATTAGTCGCAGAGATGCAGCAGTTAACAAGTCGATAGAGAAGGATTGCAACAACAATGATACTACATATATCTTAATTTTAAGCGGTGAATGAATGTTAGTATAAATGAGTAAATATAAATTTGTTGAAAATCAAATAATTCCAATTAGATCAGTATATATATTAATACCGTCTTTTTAAGGGATGCCAAAACTTGGAAGATAGAATATTCTTGTGATTGTTAGTTCAACCATATATGTTGAATGGCAAAATTTTGTGACTAGTATCTCTTTAGCCATTATCAGATTATTCGTTATTTTTTCTAATCGAGTGACCGTGTGTGAATCCTATATAATCTTCAGTGTCTAATAGAGTGAAGAAAAACATTCAAAAACCCAATTTGAAATTTCTTTCAAACTTAAGTGACTATAGGTGAAATTAACTCATCTTCCCCTCAGTCCATACTACATATACATTGTGTTTTCCCCTCGTTCAAAGCTATTGAAAGCGGGATATGGACTACCAGGCGAATGATAGTAGTGGTGTGTGATTTTCTTATAATAGACATTAATGTGTATGTGAATTTGGGGTGACTAGGGTTTATACTCGAGCTTTTAGTTTTTTTTTTTTTTAATAGAGTTACTGAATTTTCTTGCTTGATTTTATAGTTCGACCGTAGTTCTTTTTTTTTTTTTTTGGTTTTTCTAGTAAATTTTGTTTTTTCAAAATTTATGGCTTGGCTTTTAAATTATAGTAATTGTTAATATGTTCAACGAGCTTGCAACTACTTTAACCGAATACAGCTCAATTTCAGCTCCAGCTCACCTGCAACACCTCAATTCAGCCCAGCTTACATTAGCATTGACGAAGCAGCTCAATTTAGTTAGTCGATTGGGCAGTTGGTTACATGTGCCATCATTGTATTGGTTGTGAATGTCAGTCGGTTAATTAAGCAGTTAGTCAACTCAATTTCTATTAGTTTTGATTTGTATTTATAAACAAATGTAATATATTATTGGATTGGAGAAGTTTATTCAATAAAATTCAGTCTTCTTCATTTTAATATGATATCAGAGCAATTTATCTTTGCTTCCTCATCACCGTAGTTTTTTTTTTTTTTTTTTTTGGATTTTCAAGTAAATTTTGTTTTTTCAAAATTTATGGCTTGGATTTTAAATTAGGCAGGCTATCTGCATTTATCAGTTTGCAATTTTTAAACCTCAAACGAATAGTTTTGTATTAACTCGATCTTTAGTTAATACAAATTTTTTGTTTAGGGTTTAGAGTTTATGCAAAATTCACAGGATTTTCATCTGTTTCAAACGCTTCTTTTATCATTTTATAAATGATTTGTTACGCAAAATGTGCTTAGGAGAAAAACATCAAGGTTTGCTAATAGCTGCATTTTCCATTAGAAGAATCATATGCATGTGCAATTCAATGCCGTTGTTCTTGTAAGTTTATTTAAGACTTACTATACGAGAGCAATATTTTGATCCGATTATACCATGCGTTCATATACAAACTTTTAGTATTTGAGATAAAGGTTTCAAGAGGTACCACGTGTTTCAGAAGTAGAAATAACGAAACAGGTGGTAGAATATGGACGTATAGTTAGTTTTATGGTTAATATTGATCAAGCGCTACTCGTTGCCGTACCACATCTCATGTATGGCCTTATTGAGTATGAATTTATATTATCACCCATTTTTAAGGGACATAGGTCTATCAAAGTAGGATTTCCTTGATTAGTGATAACATTAAATTGAAGTGGTTGACTATGTATATATAAGTAGTTTACCTATCTGATGTATGGCCTTTTTTGGTACTACTTTGTACTAATTTTCATAATGTCACTCATTTTTAAGGTTCTGTTGCATGTTTGGAAACATATGCACCATTGCTTCTCAATTTTCTATTGCCTACGGTAAGGAGCAATACAAATCGTAATGGACATTCCTGTCTTCTAGTGATCTCTGCATATCTTCAGAGAGCTACCTTGTAATTATTGGAAAATCGGTAAAATGGTAGGGCCTCTCATGACCGCATGTCTAGATTTGCATCGACTTTGATAGGGATCAGTTTTTGATTATTAAGTGCTAGATTACTCATTTATGCTTACTCAAAGTAGTGTTTCCTTTTTACTATCCTCGTCCTTTGTGATATGTGATATGACAAAGCCTTGGACAACCAGTTCGCCAGCTCTTTGTTAATTTTGTTCGTCTCTACCTGCTGCTCTCACTTTGAAAGATGTTAAGGCTGAAGCAATGTACCCACGCAGTAAATTGTCCATGGATATATGGATTGAACCACACTTTGGAAAAAGATCTCATATAATCAGTAAATTCATGTCTAACAGCTTTCTAGTTTGACACCATAGAAATATATATTTATTAGATGTCTCTTAGCTATGTAGAAACATAACTACGATACTCATCTCGTGGATTTATTAATTTCACCCTGCTCTTTGCAATTGTGAAAACTTTGAGTGATGCGTGGTTTCAATATTTCAATTTCCTAATTGCTTTGCTTTTGGTATTAATTTTTGCCACTCTGGCATTGGTCCAAAAATCTAATTTTTCCATATTTGCAATATTGATATTGGTGCAGGGACTGAAGATGATCTCCCTCCTCCTCAAAATAGAATTCAAAGAGGTGGCAGCACTGCTGGGAATGGAAGGCCTTCTGTCGCGGGTTCTGTCCCATATCCTTGGATATATGCTGAAACTGATATGGAAGACAAAATTCATCTGCTCGAGCAAGAAGCATATAGTTCAGTTCTGAGAGCCTTTAAAGCTCAAGCTGATGCCATTACTTGGGTACTTCTTCTCTCGTTGAACAAGTGAATCTAATATTAGCATATTTCTTATCAGGTTTTTAATGACTTCAAAGTAATATCATTTTCCTACAGGAGAAGGAAAGTTTAATAACTGAACTCAGGAAAGAGTTAAGACTGTCAAATGAAGAGCACAGGGAACTTCTTGGCAGGGTTAATGTAGATGAAACGATCCAAAGAATAAGGTTTTTCTATCATACAAAAACTCTCTCATTCCTTTGAAGTCTTGGTTTTCCAATTTAGGGAAATGCAAAATGAACTATTTTCTTTCTTTTGATGTGCCAAATTGGGAATGCATTTAGGGAGTGGAGACTGTCAGGTGGCTTTCAACCAGGCATGCATGGTGCTGGTCAAGCTGTCCGCGGTCCGTTGCCCCCTTCTTTCCCAGCTTCTCATAGGAAACAATCCTTTGGCGGTACATCTCTTTTCCCCTCACAGTCAATGAACCTAGCAAACCAGCCACCTTCATCAGCTGTAAAGCATGGACCCATAATGGGGCTGAAAAGTCAACACCACAAACCTGTAAGTTAAAAAACTTAAATACGAACATGGACCCTGCATCCCATTATGATTCTAATTGTTATTTCAGGGTCATATACCTCCTGGTGCATCTTCAAGGAAAATGCAATATCCGTCCTCTATTTCAGCTGGAAGAGGTCAGTTTGGTAACCGTATTTCTTCAGGTGGCCTTACAGGAGGTTCATTTGATTCATTAATTGGAAGGAAAGTAAGGACCAGATGGCCTGATGATAACAATTTCTATGAAGCTGTCATAACTGACTATAATCCAGCTGAGGTTTATCTGAGTTGTAGTGATTCGGTATACTTTCTATTTTGCCATTTAATGCTTATGGAGTCTCTGCACCATTTTCCAGGGTCGATATGCTCTTGCTTATGATATGGGCACTCCAAATGAAACATCAGAATGGGTCAACTTTGCCGAGGTAGATATACGCTTTATTCTTGTGTTATTAAACAATAAATTAACATTTTGAATTTCTTTATTACTAAGTTATTTTAGATTTACACATGTGAATTGCAATTCTCATGTTCACCAAAGATACAGATGTAATATTTATCACGTGTATTTTAGCTTTACGGTCAACCAGTGTCATTTGGACGTAACTTTACTTCATGTTAGAGAGAAATTCAAGATGAATATTCTAAAATCAATTCTCTGCCCCGTTGTCTGTGATTTAAAAAATTTTTTGTGGAGACATGGGTGAAATATTTGAGTTTGTGTGAACCTTCCATTAAGATTTATTATGACCAAGAGGTGTAATAGGTACGTTGAAGGGTCTTACAATCATTGATATACTTGTATTCCACATTTGATGCTTTATTAACACACTATAGTTTTAGGCAAGTGATAGAAAGAGAACATCTTAATCCTTTATTAATAACATTTAGATGATGGAGGGGGACATGTAAATCAAGAGGTGTGCATGATATGCCAGAGCGTCTTGTGGTCATGGGTATATTGTTTATATTCCAATTGAGACAATTTAGGTAAGAGCTGAAAATAGAACACCCGACTGTTATCATTTTCCTTTTTTTAATAGAATTTAAATAACGCAAGGACACTTGTGTGTCTCTTTTTGCATGTTATACTTTAGGTGGTGGTTATGGGGAAATGTACCTAAAGTGAACACTATTTTATGATGTCCACGAGTGGAAGGATAATACTGGTGGTGCTTTCAGAATATTTCTTTATCAATGTTGAAAAAATATATCTTATCAATATAACTTAGAGAGTTGACAATGATTTAGGAAAATAAACTTGATATTTAAGTTTCTAATGAAGTCAGTGACTGATCAGAAAATCTTGAACATAAAATTGAGCCATTGTTTGAGCCACATTTTTCAATAATACATTTTTTTTTCCAAACTCATTTTCAACCACACATTTTCTCAATAAAATAATTTTATGCGTAAACCTAAAACTTTATTATGCCCCTGTTTGAGGCAAATTATTTAGACAAAAGAATGAAAATTTTTACCGTTAACCATCACATCCAGTTGAATTTGTTGACTTTTCATCTCTTGTGTGGGGCCTAGTTGTGTGTCCAATGGCTAGGAATTTCATTTTAATGAAACAAATAATTTGCCTCAAACAATGCCTATATGATGAAATCTTTCTTTAGGAATTGTCAAAGATGTAATTGGTGGCATTTGATTTACCATATGATTAAAAGGCACAACAGGAATGAAATAGCCTCAGATTTGAAGGGAAAAACCATGATCAGTTTGGTTCAACCAAGAATTGATATCAAAATCTGAAAGAAATTTTGTTAGGTCAATTTGTAATCATAATCAAAATCATTTATATGTGACTTATATTCGTGGATAAAAAATGCAATATTGATTTCAAATTTATAAATAAATTCGTACTTTGGTAATATAAGAAAATGACCAAAGATAATAAAAGATGATAAAAATGTCTCTTTATTGTAGTTGAGCACATAATAACAACATCAAAGTATAGGCTTTCAAATAAAAATATAAATAGCACTAATCAAATAATAGGCAGTGGAATAAGGTCAAACAGGTAGGTTCTTTTAGCCTCAGAAATGATACTGAGCTTTGGAGCCTCGAAAAAAAAGATGTTAGCTATTCGAACCACGTCTTGACTAGTTAGCCCTTAAATTTTTATTGGCTCCCTTGTAGAGTTATTTCTCCTATTTGTCCTTGTGCTCATACTCATGACTTATGTCTCGCTTTAATGTCGTGCATGAGTAGTCGAAATGCGTCAATGGTATAGGCAATTCACAATCATGCCTTCAAATTAACTGGAGGCAACAAGTCATTTTTCTTTGGTTACATCCATTGTTTCGAAGAGAGACCCAAGGCTTACGCCCTAAGCCATGATCTTCTTGAGTTGTAATGACTTACGCCTCAACTTGCCAAGGCTTATGCCTTAATGTGGCTGGGGTTTTGCTTGTTTTTCTTGCCTTTTTTGAGTTTTTTATTACTGGAGTGCGTGTTTGAAGTGGGAGAGATGATTAGCTATCCAAATCTTCCATTGCCCTTTTCAGAAATCAATCACATTCCTGGATTTCGAATGCCTTGTGTTAAATACTCCTTGTCAGTGTGTGTATATCATCCATCTCTCCACTCAGTAAAGTGGTAACATTGCCCTCAATGGGGAGCATGAAATCCCTCTGTATTGCAGTATCCAGTGTCCATCGAATAGCAATAAACTTGGCACATTTTATTCAAGTTAAACACTCATCCACCAAAACCAAATTGAAGTAGATACATTGGAAATTATTTGCATCTTGCTGGACTCGACCGTCAGGTTTAAGATTACACCTTGAAGCCAATGGCTATCATGTGTTGATCGCTCACAACAAGGTAACACAAATAAATTGCAGATGAGGGAGCAAAAACCTAAATGTTGGTGGAAATAGTTGACTTTTGTGTTCTACCTTCCGTTGACCTCAATATAGATAAAGTTTAGAATATAAATGTAGGATCTAGAGTTCCAAGACAATTCTATAGTCCTAAGGAAAACATAACTTTTCCATGATGTATGATAAATTTGTGAAGTTAATTGAAAAAAATAAAAAATAAGTTGATAATTTAAATATTTCTGTTGTTCATACATGCAACTGCAATCATGTTTCTATACATTCGGTAGATATCAGTTGAATTGATGACTTACCATTTCACTACTCGGGGCAAAATTTGGTGGTTCATTTGATTCATGTTCATAAATTTCAATATTGGTCAAGCAATGCATTTTAATGAGGGATTAGGCATACGTTTATAGATAAGCTAAGTTATTAGCTTGACTTGAGATTCACTCACATAAAAAATCTTTTAGGGTCTTTTGTAAGAAGATGAAGTGATGGCTGTTGAACTTTTTTATTCTTAAGATCAACTCAAACTTGGTTTGGTAAGTTGTCAATTTCAAGAAATGAAAATAAACCACTTAAGCTATCCTTTTAGTTAATTGAATCTTCTTTGACACAGTCTTACCGTATATTGAAGTCTAGCTTATATATAATTTAATTGCTTGGGGCATGATATTCTGGTTATTAGATTGTTCTAGTCCGGCTTCCCTATCAAGCCATCGCATTACACAGAAATTTTTGTTGGTGACAATTACTTTTAAATGTTGTGATAACCGTTTACGGGCGAACTATTTTATTTAATAACAATTGTTAGTTGTTGCTTTTTAGTTGGATCATTGGATTGGAAAATGTGTGAGTGTTTAATGTCTTTGTCTTGAATGTTTTACTTGTGATCTTCAGCAAATATTTTTTTGTGGAAGGTTTTTTATGATATTTTACTCAACAACACAGTCAAAATGCTCGAATTTTTTGTGATTAAGATGACTTCTGCATCCCCAAGCTTAACGTTCGATATGCAGTCTTCACCTGGCTCCCTGCAGTCCTGGGAAGTTGGGTGAAAATGCTGGTAGATTATCAGACTGTTGTTTTTGAAACCACTATAAATAGTTCTTATGGTTTAAATGGATTTGATAATATGATATGCTTCTGCATTGTACCACAGGTGGACGAAAATAAATAAATAATTCATTGAATTTGTTGGCTTGAAATGAGATATTGATGCAATGAAATTTAGTTACAAGGATCATTTCAAATCATACATCTTGCTATGAACTTGTAAATATATGCTTTATTGGGACAATGATGTTCATCACCCTAGTCTTCAGTATCCCATACTTGATGAGCATGATGGTTAATATCACTATTTCACCCCATCCCTTGGTTTTTTATTTCCGTCTCTGCGCTTGTCTGCTGTCTGTTACCCATAATTTCTCGCAACTCGCAATATGTGGCAAAGGAAAATGATTTTGATGTTTTGTTTTCGTTGATCAATAAGTAACATATAACATGCTCTTAGTATGATCACTTTCCATTTCCCCTCTACAGATTCCTCCTGGAGATATTCAATGGGAAGGTGAAGATCCTGGAAATTTCCATCATGGAGGTTATGGGTTGAATCAACCAATTGTGCGAGAGACTGCTCCAGGTGCAGGAAGAGGTAGGGGCATGAACAAAAGTCAATCTAGGAAGGATTTTCTGCCATCGCAGAATAGCATTGGAGATGCAGGAGATGGTGTTATTGAAATTTTCAACACTGATGCCCTAATCAAGAAGGTGTACTTCAGTAATTGAGTATACATACATATTAACTTGGACGTGCTACTAAAGATGGGTGCTAATTGCCTTGTAAATTTTTGCAGGTGGAAAGGTTTTTTAAGAATGATCATCAAGACCCTATGGACATAGAGAAGGCAAAGAAACTTCTGAAGGTTAGAAAGCACTTGAATTTTTGGTAATTAATCTTGCACATTTACTTCACTTTCAATTAGATCAGTTATTTTTTCTTTTGGCAAAACAGGACCATGAACAAGAGCTTACCAATGTCCTTGCAAGGCTTGCCAGTATATCGGACGGTGAAGATGGTAAGACTTTGGCGTACATTTATCTAGTTTCTGGTGGTGTTCATCAAAATCAATAGTTCTAAGATATAGCTCTAAAAATTTTCGATGCATGGTCTAAAAACTAACTGGAAACTACAGGAATATATTTGATGTTAAGAATTTTTACCTAATATCCAACTGGGGACACTAAACTGCTGTTTGCCCCCCATTTCTTAAAACTCATTTTCAACCACATTTCATTGGATTCAACTTTTCAATCTTATATTTCATTAAATTTTATTAAAATCTACTAAATTTTTTTCTTTTATTAAAACCAAATAGGGGCTAAATAAAAACTATCAAGATATTTGGAATTAGGAGTGGAGCCAGCACCTAGCGAGCTAGTACAGTC
The DNA here is from genome assembly GCA_903798345.1 of Fraxinus anomala. Taxonomy (NCBI): domain Eukaryota; kingdom Viridiplantae; phylum Streptophyta; class Magnoliopsida; order Lamiales; family Oleaceae; genus Fraxinus; species Fraxinus anomala. Next base: position 8,210 of record CAIGRN010113227.1, on the reverse strand, counting down.
GCCTGTGCTGGCTCCGCCAGAAAAATGTTTTTCTTCCATATATTGAGCGGTTGCTCGAAGGCCGCTCGTGCACGCTCATCTGCATCCGTTCTAGCTTACTCGAATTCTTGGATCCCCCCCTGTTGGAATCTCCTTTGTTAATGGAGTTCGAATACCTTTTTAAACTATCTCGTTGAATGACTTCCATAAACTGATAAATTGTATTGGTGATGTAATGTTTCCACTTTCATGTTTTTTTTTTTGGCGTTTTTCTTGTACAGATGATGGCGATTTAGGACATGGACAGCCAATGGACTGAAATTGGCAATTTAATCATCGTGGGAACTGGGAACAATTTGGACGGAAAAAGTGGTTTAGATAGTGGCAAGTAGGGTAGGCAGTTTAGGGATGCATCTAACAAACTATGAATGTGTTAAATACCTGACTGATCTTAGTGCAGCGTCGTATAATGCCATTTTTGTATGGCATACTTGATACTGAAATACAGATGGTTTAGTCGTTTAGCATAGGCTGTTGGGGTCGTAATTCATCCTCTACAAACACATTGGAGTCAGTACATTTGCGATATTAGTGTAGTTGCCATCGAGGGGGAAAAAGGAAAATAATACCTTCATGCTGAGCTTTTGATTTGTAGTTTTTTGTGTTCTTTGTTTGTGCTCAACTGGGTGGTACTCTGGGGGGGCATGGCGGCAAAATGAGAGGCAACGAGGAATTTGTGGTGCGGCGAATAAGGTGATTTTTTTTAAATTTTTTGTTTAACCACCCTTATACCCTTGAAACAATGTCTTACGTACAAGACTTGAATAATAAGTTTCCTGAATAGAAATTATAAATGGGAACTCGTGTTTCGGTTGAGGACTGGGGACCTAGATATTAAGAGGGGACTCTAAAGTGTAACTGGAAAGGTCTATGTTTTGACGTTCAAAGTTGTGCACAAATCAGAGTAAGCGATGTCACTCTCAAGGCTTGATCCACCAAATGGTTAACCCATTTGTAAAAATTAGAATAAATGCCTCTTGCCAGAGCTATTATTAGGAAGAATTGAGTAAATTCAAACCTATTTGATAGGCAAACTGGGGTTAAGCTTTGCACAAAGCACCATGAAACAGTCTGAATCAAAAGAATATCGGTCCTTCATCAGAAGGCGGTGGCTAGAACAATTTTGAGCGAGTTCATCACGAACAATCACATCGTATGTTCTGATTGCAAGATATTGGAGTTTTATTATCTGAATTATGAAAACTATGATGTCAGAGCGAAGTTTATGCTCTGCTTAATTTACAAAAAAAAAAATGATATATTTTGCTGCAAATTCCTGCTGGATGCAATGAATATCCTTTAACCTTCAGCATTTCACCCAACTTCCATCTTCAATCCTCTGAAATATGCGATGCTGCTTATGAGGAAATGTTTCTCTCCAAAGTGGATGATGAATCAAGTAGTCACACTGCCTGGATAAAGACAGTTTCAACGTTAAATTCTCCATCATCCCTTTGGATATATGGTGACATTTTACCCCAAAGCACTAGGAACACTCTTAAAGAAGAATGAAAATCTGGGACCTCAAATAGATATCTACTCCTTGAAGTGCAACAAATAGCTATAACGAACCAGAAATGTACTTCAAAGGCGTATAATATTGTTATTAGGGGATGCAGCAGCAGATTTATGAAATCACAGCTCAGTCCACTATTAATATCACATGATTCAGAAGCATTCTATTTACTCCCATATGACTGATCTTGAGAATTTGTTGGATTCATAAATCAACGTAAATCATTTGATATTGCAACTCAAACTTTGTGAATCCAAAAGCCATTTCTTGAAAACGAGAAAGCATGTAAAATATTGCGTAGCACAAATCTGTGCAAATGTGTATTCACCTTCTTTTATTCTCCACAAAATCTGGACTCTCAGCAGAAGGTGAAGTTGAACATCTGAGGAGGATTTCTGCATCGGAGAGCTTTTGAATGGTCATCGCTAAGTATAACTCGCGTGTGCTCCTATAGGGAAGAAAAGATATAACGTGAATACAACTAGGGGATATTGGAGCTATGAATCAACTGTCAAAAGGCATTAATGTAAGGGTAATGTCATTTGTACAATTGTACACCTTTTTGTGTACACCATTGTTGACATTATCCAACTTGACAACAAATGATTGGACAAAAAAAATTGTGTTGTTTATAAAGTGTCCAATGATGTATTGCCACATGATAAAGTGTAAAATTTGGTGCACACACACCAATTATGATTCTTAATGCAATTTGGATTATGCTAGTGGTACCTAGGAGTGTACCTAAGAGGTTACACCCTCTCACATGGGGTGAGACCCACTTAAATAAAAAAATAGTTTATACAAGTGGGCCACACCCCATGTGAGGAGGGTGTAAAGATGTACCACTAGCATAATTCATGTAATTTTGGGCCCATATGGATCATTAGCCAACCAACAAAAGCAGATTATTTTCAGCACTTCCACATCTGAATTAGTGATGTATGCATAGGACCAACAGAAGCAGAGGCGAGAAAAACACTCTTACCAAGTGCATGGAGCAATGACAAATTGGTCGGTCTTGGTGTCATATGTCTCAAGCAACCTGCCATCCCAATTGGGATCATCATAGCACGCAGTCACTCGAATTCTTCGAACCACTTCATCTGGGCATCTTGACGTTCTATCAAAGCTGGCTGGTATAATTTTCCCAGTCGACGTGTCCACCTGATGGAAGAATTGTGATTGAAACTTGCAAAGACTATGGGCATACATACAGCTTAAAGTGAAAAAATGTTTATACAAAGTAAAAGATTAAAAATGTCCATCTCTTTGTCAAGGATCCTAAAGACTAGAAACGACTATGTCTCAGAGATACTTTCATGTGTCCAAGAAAAGTGAACTCCACCAACACAGATACAATGCACTAGATGAGTTTCTAGGAGATTTCAATTCTTAAAAAGGCCGCGTACTGTTTTATTTTGATTTTTCCCTGATACAACAATAATAATCCAACTACTAATAAAAAGCACAAAAAAATGAACATTTTTAAAATTTCACCCTGGATATTTTATTTTCAAGTATAATTGGACTAAAAAAATAAAAAAAAAAGATATGCAAGGCCAGCATGGTTAGGTAAGAATATAAGCTTCCTTTCTTGCAGCTTATCAGCAGGTAATGCTCCTCTACTGCCAAAATAAGCTGCAAAAATCCAGCTTATAATTTTAGCCAAACATGTTGATTTTATGCTTCCTGATAAAATGAACTTAAAATCTCAATCTGACATTAGTAACAATTTAAAAGGAAAGGACTTCATAAAGTTGAAGCTAACCACAAATCCACTAAAGATGGGCAGTGCAGTTCCGTCAGGATCCCATCTGGTGTTATGCTGAAGAACATGGAGAGTTTGAATCTGAAACTTTTCATTCCTATTCCTCAGGGTTTCAATTATCTTTGCACACAAAGTATGTGAATATCCATCCAATTTGGCACTACTTTTGTTAGCAAGATATGCATTCTGCACAAAAATTCAAAAGAATTAACATTCTTTCTCTGAATGGCAACATCCTTAGGAAATCAAAAGCAAGGGGTTTGGGCCAGACTTTAGACAAGGTATCATCAAATCCGCCTATTAGATGCACCTGCATGAAACAAGCACATGTTACAAGCCCCAGAAATGACCACGACTAAATAAGAACCAATCATCATCAAAACAATATAATCATACATCCAGCATGGTATCAGAATCATGATCTGCAACCAAAGATAACATCTGACTGAGGCCAATATCAACAACATCTGGAGTATCCATATGAGCAACAGAAGCCCTGTAAGAAGCAGCGAAGGTTACATAATAAAAATGCACCACTAAATATTTAGTTACAGGAATCTTCTGCATACAGTGTTAAACACTCACATTCCATGTTTTTGGTTACGGATTACAAGGCCCACACAGGTTGTTGCCTCATCAGTACCAACGAACTTGTTACAAGAAGGGAAATATGGTTCGGTGTGATCAGTAAAAAGAAGTAAATAAAACAATGATAAAATAAAACATTTAAAACAGAAATCTGCAATCATTTCAAAAAGAACTTTCAAGTTTTTTTTGGCACAGAAAATGTACTAAATTTTGCAATCAGTTCACCACATTTGAATCATAGTTTGTCCAAAGGCATTTTAAAGCAAAGGTTAAAACAAATGTAGCAACAAGTGCATGAGAGATACAAGGCTTATATTTATTCATTAGTTCTTGCCAGTTATGGCATTCTTTCATAAAATGCAGAAGTATCTGCAAAAAGCGAAGTGAAGGACAAAATGGAGAGAGAAGCTTTTTGAGGAAAAAAAAAAGCAAGAGAATAAGGTTTGAGTAAATTAAAATTGAATTTCGGAAACATCACTGACATTCCATAGAAAGATAATAGATAAACGGCATAGACAAGTTTAAATCAAGGGAGCAAGATAGCAGAGCAGGCCTAGATGATGGTATCAGATATGTATTGCCTGCTAGAAAGAGAGAGTTGCTGAACCTTCAATGATAAAGTAGATATTCTATTCAAGACACACAATAGAGAAGTCTTCAATAAAAACGAACTATAAGTTCAAAGCCTTTCATGAATTTCATAATGTGCATTTTTCTTGGAGTACTGAGATTTCAGGTTTTCTAAGTGTTGGGGTGTCTGTGTGAGAGACCTTTTATTGCGGGGGAAGGCAATACTTTAAACCTGCTTACAGATATTAACTGAACGAGAATGTTAAAATTTTGGATTCTTCAGCTATAAAAATTAAAATGCATATATGCCTAAGTCTTAACTTCTAATTTTGAAGTTTGAACCAGTAGAATTTTAAGTGCCCAGAAAATAATTGTCGATTACCGACATATCTCCATGAAGGCATTACCATCTTCTAAGTCTTTAACTAATGTACATTAATTTATGTTCCTTTATTTCCTTTCTCCATCACAAAGAACCAACTTTCCTCATTTTAACAAAGTTACAATAAAAGGGAGCTATATCTTATGCAATACGTAGCTGATTAGAATTCAATGGTAAATATGAAAAATGTCCAAGAGAGTAGCAGTATTAATTGAATGCATTAGCAATAACAAAAACAGAAAGCATCAAACAGCTAAGCTAGTGGATGAAGTTTTAGGATTTACTCTGAGTTCCTTAGTTTAGAGCATTGTTCTAAAAGCTTGGCGAAGAAGCTCGCCTTGCCATGCTTTATGTTTTTTAGAACACATGTTTAGAGCATTATATTTCAACTCTTAAACAGAAAATACAAACATACATCAATGAGTGCAGGGTCAACTGTTGCAAATTCCCTTTGGAAAATGTAGACCCATTTATTATTTCTTGATGCTTCTGAACCAGAGGGTTCAGAAACTGAGAACTTTCTCTCTGGAAGAAATTTAAATGAGCTTGAGGCTGATACCAAAATGGGATGCTCCATCAAAGAAATCAACGTATGGGTGCCCTGTTCACAATTACAAAGACTGAAATTAAATAGCCAATCATAATGTTAGAAAAACAAAGGTAGCATTAATCTATTAAATGATTCAGATAATCTTGTTCCAGTTATGTCATATGCCTCTCCAAAAGTCCTGAATACGAATAAACATGCAACTACATTGAAGCATCTCTAGATAGAATTTTGAGATTGATGAATTGATGATTGAATAGGAGAGTTCATTTTCTAAGAAGGGGCCATAAGCTGGGGAGGGAATAGGGATAGACAATGATGGAAGTTCAAATATATATGGACATCTAATGTACCCAATCATTAAGGATTAAGGCTGGAATGACTTGAAGTTGGTATAAGTACTTTTTCCATCAAGAACCTAGGGTATGGATTGCATTTCCACAGTAAATAACAACAGTATAACTTGCAGAATTCTTTGAGATTTTCATGGCCTATTGGTGTTTCTGATGTCAAGTGCAAGTATAAGAAGAATCATATGATGTTCACATGACTAAAAAGTTATGATGTTAGATGGTGTAATTTATCCAATATCCCACACCCCTTACCCAAATCCATAGAACTTGTAGGATTATGATGCAGAGCCATAAAAGAAGAGAAGGAAAAGGAGCACTGATTTCATTGTTACACATCATCAATTAAAGGAAGGAGCTGACTGCAGAAAGTTGCTTTTAAAATTTCTCAACTTGAGTTGGGTATAGTTCATAAAATATGGTGCACCAAATGCTTCAATCCTATGCCAACAGAGATGGTCAGTGAGGTGAAATTCACTGAAAATAAAGGAGACCAACGTTCAATCCTCAAGTCTATCGCAGTATAGTCAGTGCACCAAAATGCAACAATCTTACAGACAGTAATCTCCTTTAGTGTCAACAAAGTTCTTTTTGTAAATGCCCAATCCCTTGGAAAAACTCTGGCAGACATTTGAAAGGATTCTACAGTCTCAAAGGAACTATTGGGCATCATATTCTTCTCTCCAAGTCTTTACGCTTGATTCTCTGTTGTTATTTAGGGGATGATTAGTGCTCAGATCTTGATGATCATCAGCTTACATCAGGGTTCTGCATATTTCTTGGAAGAAACCTTGTCACATGAAGCTCTGAAAAGCAACGTACTTTTATCCCTGAGCACCACTGAAGCAGAATATCGCAACTTAGCCAATGCAAAAACAGAAATGCACTGACCGCCAGGTTTACTGTGTGAACTTTGAATCTAGAAAATCAGAATTTCATTGATTTGGAACGAAAACCTCAACACTATTGCACTTAGTGCAATTCCAATTCAACACTCTAGGGACTAAGCATATCAAAATTGAATTATACTTTGCGAGAGACGAAGTGCTAGATAAAACACTCTCAATCAAACTTGTTTAGCTTATGATCAGATTGCCTTATCGAACTACTTTCAGCACTGCATTTCATTCTCAAAGCTAAAGCTCAGCGTCAAGATCCCAGAACTCAGCTTGCAGGGGTGATTCAGGAGGAGAAGCTTAAGGGTACTGGGAATGGAAGAAAGAGTTAATTGGGTTGCAGCAGCTGGTTTCAATTCAAATTGGTGCAGGACTATTACGTTTTTGTTATTTTGTTCTTTAAAACGCGCACTTCTTTTAATTATTAGCACAGCCTCCTTTATTGTTCCTTTCTTTTATTTTGCTGTTTGGTTGTTTCAAAACCATTGTGCGAAAAATTCATATCATTGTATGGATTAGGTCCTTTGAATTGTGGACTAATGCCCTGATTCGGGCAGATTTGGTTTTCAGCCAAATATGGCATTTCGTTATTTCTCTCCAATATGGTCCTTTGCTGCTACTCTTTATACTCTTCGCAGGTGCTCTTAGTCAAACTTATTCAGCTTATTATCAGATTCCTTATCAAACCAATTTCTGCACTGCATTTCATCCTGCCAAGCATCATGGATCCCAGAATCCAACTTGTAGAGGACAGTTAGCCGTAGTACTGTAGTAGTCTTATAAATTTTACTGTTTTATTTCTGATCTATTTACTGATGCAATTATGCTTTAGAGTATTCTTCACATGTACTATATAGTACATTTTTGGCACCTGTCATATAATTAAAGGAGAATGTTGTTACAGATTTCTCTAACCGTATAGAGATGTAATTCTCGAATCTGATGAACTAACAATTAAAATTTGCATATTATCTCTCTGTACCTTTCTGTTCATATCAAACAACAAAATAATCCACTAGAGACTATTATGTAGCCTAATGACAAGGAACCAATCCATTGATTCGTTGTTGAAAAAAGCTGAAATCTGGCTGTGGGCTGTGATTGTGGAAAGTAAAATGAACCAATCTGAGCAAAGGAAAGCATAACAAAGCTCTAAAGTTGAGTGGTACCTGGGATGATTCATCAGTTGCAAATGGAACTCCACCCACATAAATCATGATGATGATGATTCTTCTGATACAGAAGTAATTACAGATTTGGTTGAAAATTGGGAGATGGAATTGAAGCTAGGGCATTTGAATGCTGTTACTTCTTCCTGACTAGTCATCAATTAGACTTGGTCGGAATAATTCTTCGATTATTTTAATGAATTTAGGGAAATTCGGGGAGATGACCCCATTCAACTAATATTTTGAAGAAATGATTGTTGAATCGTATTTAAAAAAAAAAATATGAATGTAATAAAATTATAAAATGACAAAATTGCCCTTCACCTATTACTCAAAATTCACTATTTTTTCCTTAATTTCACCACTGTAAAACCCTTCCACC
>CAIGRN010113181.1:525-31486 GCA_903798345.1 Fraxinus anomala | reverse complement strand
TACCATGAGGAAACTAATTTCAACATAAAATTCCTCAAGTCATTTTAACTGGGTAGCTGGCTTCCATTGCAATGCCGCATATCCCATCTTTATCAGCAGAATCACGCTTCATTTTGATATAACCTGCTTCACCCCAATGAGCGCCCCATGAATTCTTCACGAGCCAGTACTTCTCACCATTTGCTTCGCCATAGCCAACAGCTGCTACACCATGATTGAGATCTTTCCCACAATAGCCAGAGAAGATCCCACTAGAGTACAGTTGAAAGTCATAGCCACCAGCATCAATGGCAACAGATATGGGTTGTTTTGCCACTGCAGCAAGTAGAGCTTCCTCGCTACCGGCAGGTATAGCTTTATAGCTACTTATTTTTGCTGCTCTTTTTTTTTCTTCATTGGTGTTACATTTGTCATTTTTTCCTACATAAGGATAATCTTTTTCTGTTGTTATGCCACCAATTTTCTTGATGAAAGCAAATGCTTTTTCCATAGATCCACCTTGACAACCTTGGTTATATGTGTTGTAATCACAGTCAACGAGTTCTTGTTCCGACAAAGACACCAATTTGCCAGTCTTGATCTTGTTGATGCCTTCGACTGCTGCTATTGTGGAAAACGCCCAACAACTGCCTGCAATGAAAGATATACGAGGTAACTAATATAATATTCAAATCTGAATACATTCTTTGAAGAGAATATAGCATGTGATTCCACTGCCATGATTGTTTTGTTCTTATATTTGAATGCTAAAAATTGAGATCAAAACATGTTTCAGTGGTTTATACTGTGTAATAACCGTGAAAACAGAAAAGTATGTACCACAGGTGCCCTGATTTTTTACAGCAGTCACTGCACCTCTCTTTCTCCAGTCCATGCTTGGTGGAACTAGAGAATTATCAAATGTAAAATTGTGTCGTCTCTTGAGCGAAGATCTCAGGCTCTTATAACCCAAGTAAGCAGATCTGAATTCCAGGTTTGTCATGTCTGCAAATTCATTGTCTATCAGTTTGTATGGAAGATTCTGAGAATTTATGAATTCGATCAATTGAAGATTGGATTGGTAAATCCCGAATCGTAAATTCCATTCATCTCTGCTACCATATCTTCGTCCATGTCGTTTTATCCATTGCCGGTACCTCTTCTCCATTGAGTTTGTGACATTATTTTGTTTGCATGTTTCAGAACAGGCATCTGAAGACAGGCAGATAACACACAGCAGTGCAATAGCGAGGTAAAAAAAATTCAATATAGTTGGAGTTTTCATTCTCAAGCTAGAATACACGAGTCGAATGAGTTTATGCTATTTGCATCTTATTGACATAATACAAATGCCCGGTCCGTCAGTATGCTGAACTGATTGGTAATTCAGTTGGGTTCATGTTTTTGTTCTTGTCTTCACACTTTCTTTGGCTGGGACAAGTCTGTTATGGATCTTATTGGTTAAGCTATATACATCGTTTACGTCTTGTACATATTTTTACTAGCTAAATTTGTGTGGCAACAAAATGAATCCATTGAGGTGAATTTGGGGCATTTTTGGGGTTCGTTTGTTGAAGAAACTAAACCTTTTTTCAACAATAAAGTTAGGATCGACTATGTGAATCAGTTTTCGCCACTTGAGCGCATCATGCATTATGGGCAGCAGATTTGTTACACATTTGAGTTCTTGATAAATTGTTTTGGCCAGGCAATACTGTTTAAGCTCATTTTCCAAAACCTGTAGTATGAAATACAATTAAAAACTTCATAATTCGAAAAAACAGTATGAATCTATTGCTCCTTAATTTTTCAATAGAAAACATATGATGCTATCATCTGACTTTTTGAAAATAGTAAAAAGATTTCAAATAGAATCATGATTTCAATAACCTTTGATCACATACTTGAATGTTATGTTTTTGACATATTTGATATGTTGGATTGAACCACGTTAAACAAGATTGAAAAAAATAGAAAGTTCGAATCATGTTCAGTTTAAAAACATAGGATGCAAAATATATCTAAATTACATAAGCCATCATAACAAAATATCAAATGACTTGCATTATGTTACTAGCATGTTTAATCCGTTGAATTGAACGATATTAAACAAGATTGAGATGATTAAAAGTTCAAATCTAGTGCATAAAAAAAAAAAAAAGAAAGGCAAGATACAAAAATGTCTAAATTTATAGAAGCCCTCGTCAAGAAATATTAAATGACTTGTGTTAGGTCACTAACGTGTTTGATTTGTTGAATTGGAGTGCATAATAAATTCAAATTTTGTGCAATTTAAAAAGCAACGATGCAAATGTCTAAATTACAAAAGTCAGCATCAAGAAATATCAAATGACTTACTTTACATCATTAATTAAACATTTTACAAGGATAGAAAGTTCAAATTTGTGCATTTTAAAATTCGAGGATGCCAATGTCTTCTAAATTATAAAAGCATGCATCAAGAGATATCAAATACTTACATTGCATTTCACTACTATTATGTTTGATAAGTTAAATTGAACGAATTAAACATTTCTCTGAAATTCATACAACCACAGTCAGGATATAACATCTCAGATGTCCCATAAAAGAGCAATGTCCGAAATCTCCCATAGTAAATTTTGGTGTTCATCATCAAACTTCACATCATGTGGACCCTTTACAGTACAAAAAAAAATAGAAGAACAAAACAATAATGAACCACCTGAAAATGCAAATTTGAAATCACTCAAGGCCTTTTTGTGATAACTTCTACTTTTTGTAGACAAGCTTCCGAAGAAACTATTTTAAACCAACTTCTTCTAAAAGCACATCTAACTACACAAAGCACTTCCAGAAAATTATTCAAACAAGCTCAAAAATAAATTAGTTTTAGAAGCAGTTTTAACTTTTTCAAAAGTCTTGCCAAACGAACAAAATTCTTCAAAAGATCTACAGCCCAAAAATTACACGACACTAATATTGTGCCTGCCATACCGATTGGATTAATACATGTTCCAAGCATAATCATAACATCGAGAGCTCTGTAACTTCAGCATTTATACACTGAGAACGTACTGGAAACACGTAAGATTGAAATTCAAGACTTTGCCATGCATTTGTACAGTAAACCAATATTTCCAGTCACTAACGGCAACAATATACTCTGAAAACAGTTCAAAATCAAGTTCTGCATGTATAGATTAAAAAGGTACATTAGAAGCTCATAAAATTCAAATTCAAGAAGTTGAAATGTTAAGTAGTTAGCCAATATATCAATCACTAACAGCAAAACATACTCCAAAAACAGTTCCAAATCGAAGCCTCCTTTTAAAATATCTGAATTTTGATGACTACATTTTTTGGCCACTGTATTGAGCTCTGCTATACAATTTACAACAGGACTCGTTTAGATCAGTTAAGAAGTCCTGCACCTTTGAAGTAGATACCTGAATTTCTGCCACTTGATAATTCTTCAATTTTCTTATCTTACAAAGTAGTTCATCCCAAGTTGAAAAACGATGGAGCTATTAACAACCTGTAAAATGAAATTGTAAGTGTCAACTTGGTAGATCGATATTTAGCTATATTTGTGCAGTTTTACACCCAAGTAAATAGTAGAGCGCCATCCGAGCTAACATGTATTGACAATGGAGAGGTGGAGGTGACAATTTAATTGCATCACTAACCTTGCAAACATGCTTAACTCTGACCTCAAAGTTTGTAATGGATATTCAAAATCAAACCAGAAATACGTGTAGTTATGAAATATCCCGTTAAGCCCAATAGTCCTCCAATGTTCAACTACCAACCCAGTTTATCTGTTCTTAATCGACTTGGGGGTTTAGAGAAACAGTTCCAGCAGAAAGTTAAGGTAGATAAAAATACAGTGGACTTCAATTTCTTCTTATAGTCGGGTCAAATGGTAAAGAAAACAAAATAGCAAGGGTAGTTGTCATGCTAGCAAAGATCTATTACAACATTAAATGTATCGAGACGAAGATACCTGTCTAAAGTAATGAAAAGAAAAAGAAATCTAAAATCATGCAATCGATTGGTGCAAACCTTCTTGTATCAGTCTTTGCAGCTTTCATAAAAATATAAAAGATCTAAGGTATTGCAGAACCTTCATTTGACATATATGAGTGACTAAGTTGGACACAAGCCTAAATTCAAAAAACATCAGAAGACAACGAATATAGTAAAATATAATTTCAAATTCCAGATGACATCCAAATTCAGTCGGAGTAATCTCAACTACCATTTACAGGGATCCTTCCATAGAAATTAACAGAACCAGATAGGCATTTCAAGTTAAAAGAATAACGCAGCATAGCAAAATGCAGATGTATTGTCAGATACCATTCAAGGATTCACACAGGGAAACACTTCCTTGGTGAAGAATAGGATAGGATAGGATAGGATATGATAGGATAGGTATATGGAGTTCAAAAGATACACCACTTGAGCAATGTGAGCATATACACGTCACGTATTTAGATCCATGAAAGAAACAAAATAAAAGAAGCAAATTGTTCGCCATATGTTTGTTGTCTTGTAGTTCAAATTTTCAGAAGAATTCACTAATAAATTTACCTGATACAGCCAAAAGGGGAACACATAAAAGTTATCATCACTAAATGGGGAAAGATTACTATGTGTTCCTATCACTAAATGGGGAAAGAAACAAAAAAATTGCCAATCGTAGATAATCAAGAAATTTGGAAACTAATTGTATCAAAATTACCGAAAACAAGGCAGATCACATCTTTCTATACACAGTTAAATGAAAATTTCAGTCATTTATTTCACCTGTATACTGGGCCAGAGAAAATGCTTCCAGAGCAACACATCATTCATTTGGTAGAGGTTGCAAAACTTCTGAAACTTATTCTTCGGTTTTGGGAATTTTCCTTTGTGCATAACAATCAACAAGCTCTTTAACATCTGTCTCAAGACTAGTCAATTTCTTGTGTAACGTATTAATCTTCTCAAGGAATTCTTCAAATTGACCAGTATAGCCCTCTTCTGCTTCCTTTGCCTTCTGTTCTAAAATTAAGCAATTCATCCGATATTCTTCTTCTTGTGTCTTACATAGCTTCTCTATTTCTGCAGTGCTCAACATAAGACCACCAGATCCAGCATCCTTATATAAGGATTCTTCAGGAAGCTGAGCCCTTTGCCTATATTCTGCAAATTTCTTCTGGGTTTCCTTTAAGGCCTTTCTATAACCATCCAATACACCCCCCATTAAGTATACATCACGTTCATAACGATAAAGTTCCCCGTCTCTTTTCTGTATCTCTTCCAATTTAGTCTTATGCAAGTGTTCTATCATGTTATCCCGTTTCTGTAACTCATCAAGCAAGATCTGCTGGTTCATGCTTAAATGCTCCTGAGTTCGTTCCTTCTCCTCATACATCATCCTAGCTCTTTCCATGAAATGTTGCATTTGCTCAATGCATGTTCCAAAATCTACTGGCTTGTGATCCCATGTGTCATTGATCCTCAACCTCTTGTTGCTATCGTCGAGCGAATGATTTGGGATATCGTTGTCATGTTCAATCACCCTTTTTCCTGTGTTATTAAAAAATGGTGCAGCAGAATCCATACGCTGCATATCAGCACGAAGATCCACCGTATCAGGGTCATGAAGCTGCCCCTGTGAACCGAAGCCCATTAGGTTTGCCTCCATTGTTTGAAGTAAATTACCTGTGAGCCCATTCTCTTCAAGAGCATCAACATTTGACAAAAGATTAAGCCCATGCCCAGCTTCCTCCTCTCCCTCCTCGGCTTCCATATCTCCCTCGTCCTCTTTCCTATCCTCAATGCTGTCAAACCCCCTACCTTCTACCATACTACACTGCCCCATGAAATGCCTACCCATGTTGTTCTTAGCATCCAAATCCCACCGTTGTTGCTCCTCTCTCTCCTCCAACTCATCATCCTCCTTGCACTTTTCCACATCTATCATCTCCGCATCCTTGGCCTCTTCTTCCTCCTCCACAACTTCTTGTCCAAGTGATAGCTCAATGCTCAGCCCGTCCATCACATTACCCTCTCCTTCCTGCCCTTCACCTACAACACCAACCTTTGCATCCTCCTCATTAATCCTATCCTCTTCCTCCTCCTTTGCTTCCACATCCACATCCAACTCCACCTTTTCCATTGCTGTCTCTTCCTCCCTCAACAACAACACCTCTTCACGCTGCGACTTAATTAAGTACAGAAAATGTGATGCATAGTAGCAATCCCCCAAGTGCTCCCCTTTAGTCAACTCCTTCTCCATCATGAACCAAAACAATGTGGCCCAATCCACCTTCTCAGGGTGCCCATCCTTTATCATCCTCATCCAATTCACCACCTCCATTGGTGTTATCCATAAGTCCTCATGCAAAAGCACCCAATTCGAGACAAAATCCTCAATGAACCCTTTTGACTCATCCGACACGAGCTCGGAATCCAAGTCCACATGTTCTAGACCACCCAAATTCCCCTTTTCCTTCTTCACGGGCAACTTAAGTGCACGTGCCAAGTCAGCCCTATTTACAGCAATACGAAACTCATTTACATAACTACACCTCAGTTTCGGATCATAAGTAGCAACCAACTGTGCAATCAGGTCTACCCTTACATCCCTAGCAAATTCTATATGAACAAAATCCCACAAATCAAGTTTCTTCAAAAGCTTCTCATGCTTAGAAAAATCAAGCATCTTGGGAGGTTTAAAAGGGATGGGATTCAATTTTTCCATCAAAGATTGCAACTTTTTGTCAATTGCTTGCTGTTTCTTAACATTGGGCTTACCCTTCTTCCGCTTGTTGACTCCCCTACGATTGTGAGGATTGTGGGATGGAGTCGCCACAGTTCCCTCAGAAACAGCCACGTGGGGGTCTGTGATTGGTAGGACAACGAGCAATTCAGAGAGCGATTCTTGTACCTTTGGGGCTTCAGGGTTTTCTTCCTCTTCAGCCTGTGCTTCTTCCACAGCCATGCCCGGATCGATTTGGTTCTTAATTTCATGGATTTGGGTTTGGGGATCTTGATCCATGATTACGGGTTCATAGTTCTCTTCCAGTTGCTGCTGCTGCTGCTGCTGCTGCAAATCTTCTACTAGTGGTGGCTGCAGGGGAAGTGAAGGGCTTGACATGCTTGTTAATTTGTTGGTGGATTTTGAAATTTTGGTTATCTTCTCTCCCTCTCTGAGAAAACAATGTTTTCCAGCCGATGAACAATTCTTTTCATTGTCACGCTCAAGTAGCACTAATAAGATGCTACTATTCAGCCAAAAAGAACTAAAAAAGAAACCTCCTCCTTTTATATTGCCAAAAAGATGCTTGTTTATTTTAAGAGTGCACAAAATAAAAGATGACAATTTACCTTCTCCATTTTTTATTGTTCCGATTTTTCTTTCTCCAGAAACCCTAATCAATTTATGTATAGAATCATGCTCAAAGCAATCAAGACCAGTTTTGGGAAGCATATGGAGGGCTGTGTGACCACATCCATGCGCACAAGAGTTGGAGATTCTTCGTTGATGTTATTCTTTCAACTGGTGTACTAGAGGGTTTTGTGAACTTTGTTGGTTTGTTATTATGGGATATCTATAATTATAATGGAAGTATATTAAGAAATAAGTTAGGTTTGGGAAATCTCTATTAGAATTATGCTAAGTACACCTAGCATTTGACATAATTGTCAAATGGCGGCCTTCTATTGGAGGCGTCTGAACCCTCAAGTGGGCCGCCATTTAACAATTATGTGAATCATTATGTGAAGTGCTACTATTTTTATTATGCATATGATTAGATTATGGAATTTGTAACTTTTGATCATTTTATTATTTTCCTTGAAGTTCCAAGTTTACAATCACACTTTTATCCTAGAATTACAAGGGCCTTTTTGGTATGATTTTTAAGTGATCAAAACTGTTTTTGAAATGAAGAATATGCTTTTATGCGTATATTCTGGAAGTAAATTGTCAAATTAAAAGAGTTAAAAAATTTTTATATAACATTATTTCCTTTAAAAAATTCTCTACAAAAGATGGAGATTAAAAAAAAACAGAAGTAGAAGCTATGTCGAACACATAATATTTGCATGCTATGAGTCACAAGGTAGAAAAAAGGGAGAGGGATCTTGTATATATACTTGATACTGTGTTGCCAACGCTTGTTTGGATATTGGACATGTATAACTACAAGTCTATAATGAATGAATCTTTCATGCAATTAAAATATAGTATAATGATAGGATCATGTTTTTCGACCCTACCATAATTATTTGACTGTGACGAGATACAAGTTCACTTGTAATAACAATTGTTAAACATATGTACAAAGTCTGATGATCTGACCACTTTCTCTATCTTGTCTTCTTGACTATCAATACCAAATCGGTCACATTTCCACCATATAAATTTCATTAACTGAGCTACATAATTTTGGAAGAATATATTCTGGAATAATAGATTGATAAAGAATGTGTAGTTGAAAAAGAAAGAAAAGTTATTGATGTGATGAAAAATATTTTTTTATTGAAGAATGTGTTATTGAAAATGAGTAGAAGAACGAGAATGAAAATTTTAATGTGGCTCAAATAGAAGCTAAGAAATGAAGCAACCATTTCGTAACAGCTTACAAGAATCTGGGAGGCGATGTGATCGACTGCTATACAGTTGTTACAAAACAAGAAAATAGTTTTTTTTTTTGGGGGGTAAATTTTACATAAAAATTATTTATGTATTAAGCAAAGTAAGTCAGGAGACATTGTGTATAAATATTCAACCGTTGAGATTTCAGTATGTCGATAAATCAAGTTTTTAATGTTCCAATACATGATATTTGAAGAATAATTATTATTAGATTAATTAGTAAAGATGATTAATTAAGAAAGATTTAAAATGTTTAATAATGAAAAAAGATTATTGTATTTGGTAACCTACAGATTAATATGATAACTGGCATGCAGAGATGGTCATTTGATTATTTAGATTGCTATGTTACGTAGGGTTGGCCGTGGCACCATTTGAACTTTAGAATAAAATGTATGTAATTTATTGTAGAAAAAATTGCAATCATGGTACCAAATCCTTTATTTAGCAGCAGACTTTGTCTAAATCTTTCATTTGTGCCACCCACGATACCAAACTTTTTAAAATGTCGTAGCTGAAATCCAAATGAAAGAAAACTATTAGTTTAACAATTAGTTGACCAAATAATTAGCATTAATCATAATTTTGACTAATTCTAAAAAGATAAAATTGTAATTTTACAATTTTTTTCAACAAAAACCACAATTATAATATATTAATAATAAAATTTAAAAGCCACCCACCATCCTCCCCTTCTTCCCCAACCCCATACCCTAAAACCACCAACAGTAGAAGCAGCGGTCAACACCATCACACTCACCAAACATTGGCGCCACCGTCACCATTAATAAAAAGTCAACAGCCACTGCACAACAAACTCTCACCACTGAAACATAGCAAGAGATTGAACCTAACATACCAGATCCCACCCATTATGACAATTCACCCGACGGAAGAGATCGAAACACCATCACCACAATTACAGTCACAACTACAGCAAGAACCCACTAAAACCACCACCACCACCACAGTCCCACAACAAGAACCCACTTACACCACCACCTACTGAAGAAGAAGAGGAGAATGCTGGTTGAATTCAGGTAAGGCGAGTGCAAGAAGGGTTTGCAGGAGAAGACATGAAATTCAACCAATAATCCAATAAATAATCAAATTAATAGTGTTCAAAACTTAATTCAAAAACCTTTTGAGGTAGTGGTGCCTGGTTAAAATTTTCTTCTTTTGAGGTGCCGATACCGATGGCTGTGGTAGTTGAAGATGACGGTGGCGATAACTTTTGAATTTGGTTTTGGTGGGTGGGGATGGAGATGGGGGTAGAGGGAAGAAAAAGAAAACATTTATTTTCTTTGATTTATGTTTTTTTAATTTAATTATAAATATATCATAATCATGTTTTTTATTGAAAAAAGATAAAGTTGCAATTATATTCTTTTAGAATTAGTCAAAATTATGGTTAATGTTTAATTATTTGGTTAACTAACGGTTAAACTAACAATTTCTTTCCATTTAAACTTCAGATGTGACATTTTGAAATGTTTGGTACCGTGAGTGACACAAATGAAAAGTTTGAGTGAAGTCTGCAACTAAATGAAATGTTTGATATCATGGTCGCAATTTTTCCTTTATTTTAAATTGTAACTTTAAATTGTTACACCACCATCATCTCACTATCGCCCCATTATCACCACCAACTTTCACCCACTAAGAAGAAAATTATTACCATGTGTAATTTTTTTATATTGTAACTTATTAACCTACCCACCTTCATCGATGTCAATGCCACCATTACTATCACCTTCAAAATCTAAATCACCACAAACACGAGTAAATCTGGACAATCGCTCCACCATCACCACAACCATCGACGCTCACCATAAACTACCACAAAACCAATCGCCACCGCCTTGAACCACTAAAAAACCACCACCATCGTAATCATCTAAACCTTCCAAATTACAAAAACAAAAGTAAAAGCAAAAATCATACAAGTGAATTTTGGCAATGGTGGTGGTAATAGCAATGGTGATGGTAATGACGTCAACTATGGTGTGAAGAGATAATGGTGTGGTAGTAGTGGCAGNGCAATGGTGATGGTAATGACGTCAACTATGGTGTGAAGAGATAATGGTGTGGTAGTAGTGGCAGTGTGACGAGATCGAATTTGGGATGTTAATTTTCATGGTGATGATGGAGGTTGATGATGGTGGTGGTGATGACAATGGTGCAAATTGGGTGGTGGTGCTGCAGCTTGATTTTAACAGTGATGGTATTGGTTTTACGGGGGGTCTTGGGCTTACTTTTTCGTAGATTGGGAATAGTGGTGCATGGGTTCAGTGGTGGTGGTTGTGGTGGTTGTTGTTGTGAGAGAGTGTGGGATGAGGAAATGTTAGGTTAAGATTTTTTTGAAATGCCTAATTTAGGTAATACGTTTCTTTTAACACTTGAATTAAGAAATATCTTATAAAATAATTTTTTTTTTCAGATTTTAAAAAATAAATAAATGAATGAGCCTAATTTACTCATTGATTTATTTACATCATAGCTCAATAAGTTCAAATAAATAACTCAATCCATCCGAGCCATTAAATTTCAATATTGATATTTTTAAACAAGTTATCATTTTGCGGAGTTCTCGCTAGGGTAAAATTCCATATCAGTTATATATAAAATCACTAATCTTTTAAAATGGAATCATAATGATCAATAACTATTACACAAAGAGCGACATGTAACGGAAAAAAATCCAATCCTTTTGAGCAAGATGGAAACGAGGGTGGAAGAGAGGCGCCGAGAATTTTCATGGAAATATAAAAGTAAAAAAATCGAAATTTTGGGGAAAGTACTCTGGAAGAAGCAATTCATGCTATGTCAATATCACAAGCATTAATAATATTTGAAGAAAGTGAATACATAATTGAATGGCAATTATGGGTGTTAATTATACTAAGTCTAGTCGGTTAGTGGTTGCGTTGGCAATTAATTTTGTTAATTATACTAAGTCTAGTCAATAAGTGGTTGCGTATGAGATTCTTCTACACTAATGCTATGAAATAATCCATGTTATTATGCCCTTATTTTATATGCACTTCTTACTTTTCTTGCTTCGTCGAGTTATATTAAACATTTATTTGGTAGTTATTAAAATCAGATTTTTAGCTGATTTTAATAAAAGTTGATGAAATGTGTGGTTAAAAAGTTGCAGATTCCATTAAATTTGTAATTAAAATTAATTGTTAACTTTAATTTAAGATTTTAATTAGATTTTAATCCAAACCAAACATGGCCTAAATATCATACGATTAGAATATTTCATTTTCTGATTTCATTGCTCCACCGACGTGAACCCCAATTAGGAAATCAAATTTAGACATTCTACGGTTTTGGTTATTGAAAAAATTGACGTGCTCTCTTTCAGATTCAAGAAACAATTCTCGTGTGGAGATTGTGCACGAAGATAGGGGAAGAAGAATGAATGCTACCCTTGTTTTCCATTTTGTGCATCACATTAGAAAGTTGACTTTTTGTTTTTGAAATTAATCTATTATGAAAATCAAATTCTAAATTTCCAACATAAAAATACTGAAAGTAGTCCAATTATTGATGGCCATCTTTTACCACCTCTTTTACAAAGTCAATAAAGCTAATATATATATATATTTTTAAAAATAATATAACAAATAAATTAATCGTAAGTCAAAAGTTGACAATTAGAAAATTTATTTTTAGTCCGGAGTTCACATGGTGCCACAACCAGCCCTTCCTAGCAATCTAATTAATCAAAAGATTATCTTGGCATGCCACTCATCATATTAATCTTTAGGTTACCAAATACAAGAATCTTTTTCATTACCAAACATTTTAAATTTTTCTTAATCATCTTTACTCATTAATCTAATATTAATTATTCTTCAAATATTACGTATCAAACATACAAAACTTGATTTATCGACATACGGAANTTTTTTTTTTAATTTTCATTTTTTACTCTAAAATTCAACTAGATACCAGAAAAATAATAGAAATTTATTTGGATGCTAGATTACACAAAAAAGTTTTGAATTTTTTTTTTTATATTTTATGGATTGGAGAACATGAATAAAAAAAAAAGAATCAAAAAAAAAAAAAAAAAAAAAAAACAAATACCCTCTTTTCTTGTTTGATGACGTGAAATTTATAGCAGACGATCACACTGAAGTAAAATCTTGTCCATTTTACTGTCGAATCTTATCGAATGGCATCTCCTTGAATCGAGAATTCACCTCCTGTATGCCTAATTTCTCATTTTCTGTGAATTGGATGTAAATGGAAACAGTATATGAAGTATCAAATGCTAAATGGATGTTTGTACCTTGATATAGTTTAATTATTGCCTCTCAAGATCTGGTAACCCATCTTCTTGACCACAGGATTGGATTCTTCGAGATGATCTTTCCCTACTAAGAATTCTTCTGAATGAACTTAATCTTGAACTTGATCCAACAATTTTAGCTGTGGAAACAATTCCACCATCTGATGTCCCTTCCATGCTTGTTATAATCATAGAGTTACCACCATGGAGTGGCGGAGCCGAGGGCGGAGCTCCGGTGGCACCGGCGATGCCCTCCCGTGGCTCCGCCACCAGCCGGGGCTCGGCCTCTGTCCGGCAAATGGGGCAGGTTGAGTTTGATCCAAACCATTTGTCAATGCACTCAGCATGGAAAGTGTGCTTACAATTTGGCAAGGTCCTAGCCATTTCACCATCCTCTAACATGCTCAAACAAACTGAACACTCCATTGAACCGGACCCCATTTCATCACTCTCATTTCCATTTGTTTGCTTGAACACAAATATGGGCAACGAAGCCATGACAGAAGGGTCGAGGCCAGTCTTTGGTAGCTCCATCGATTGGACATTGGCGGCGCTTGTAATGAAGCCTAGGCGATGCAGGGCGGCCTGACGCCGTGCTTGGCGGCGCAGAACGTATCTTGCATATATATGGAGGATTGTGACAAGCAACACCACAAGTGATAATAAAATTATGGCTGTGAGCATGATCTTACTGTTAAGAACATAATTGTTTCTTCGATGGCTGAAAGGATGATCATCGTTGTCGAATCCCATGGTCGAATAATTTGGAAATCGGGAGGTAAATTTTAGGAGGATGGAGTGCTTGGTATAGAAATTTTTAGATTGGAATATTAAGATCTTATTTATGTGGGTGAATGCTTGGGCTGTTGGGATTCAATGGAAAAATGAGAGGGGAAACCATATATTTCAACGGGTTTGACTGTGGAACATTGACTTCCGAAAAATTTTGATTTGATGCTTAAATAGTTTAGTTCAACAAGGAAATTAGTGAATGAAATTTCTTGGTCATGAGTCATGAACTGCGTGTTGTCATGTAGAATTTTAATAAACACAACATAATTGTACTAAAAAAATAACGAGTAGTGTTTGAAAATTTACGTGAACGTGAAACGAACTATGTCTAGATTGATGTGCACATAACATTTGTATGATACCTATCTCTTAGGACATCTTGATTGTAAAATTGAGTTCAATCTTTGAGTGAAGAAGTATGCATTCTAATAGAGTAGGTTTATGCATTCGAATAGAGTAGGTTTTGACACAACTATTTATCTATAATGAGAAATATTTACTTGGAGAGGGTGGCTTTACTTTTGTAGTATATCCTCGATACTTGATAAAAATTGTCGTGTAGTACGGTGACCTTACAGTTGTGGTTGGACGAGGTTTTACAATTTATGTGTTTGACTGAACTTAATTGGCAATGAATCATCGACCCCTCATATATGGTTCAAATCAAGATATTTTAACTGATAGACCTATGAGTGATTTTTTTTCCTTGGCAAGTATATACTATCGTTCTATGTTTGTGAGTCTAATCCCGTTAATGTTTAGAAATGACGCGTCTTACAGGTACATGTTAAATTTCGATTTACTGTGCAATGAGATATATACGTATCATTTTTTGATCGATCAACGTTTACACATCTCTGTCTGGTGTGAAAAGGGTTAATTGACTTACGCCAGGTGTATCATTAGAGTAGGAAAAATCAATCCTTCTCCTAGTCCAAACGAAATAACTTCTAGGCAATATTTTGATTTGTAACAAGGGCAGTTACACACAAATTGTTAAAAATTTCAAGATCTAATAATGCTTTGACTCTGCAAATGAACTGGGCCACTGATAGTGATGTTACATTACACGTTCTACATAAAAAAAAAAAATCAGATAAATTAATTCTTTAATAAATAAAAAATACTGAATGAATTATTTCTTTAATATATTGGTTCCGCTTGGATTTCATTTTCTGTCGCTAAAATTCTACTTTCCAGAGCCAAACAATAATTTTAATCACACGTTTTGATTTCGTGAGATCCACAAAAATTATACATTAATCAATAACTCGTTTCTTGAAATGTAGAATTTTAGTGAAATAAAATGGAGGCAACATGAATAAGCCAACAAATGGCGGGTCAAAAATTTTGCTTGGAACTAGATTAGTTTGAACTGGAAAAATAAAAATTCTAATACCCAATCAATCAATTAATATTATTTATTAAACAAAATCTATATAATGTAAGATTAAGGCCGATATAATTTTTAAGGATTTAAATATTGTAAGATTCATTTTGCAAATTTCCTTTTGTAAGTAATTAACAAAAAATCATTTTTTTGTACCTAATTTTTTTTTTTTTGAAACCGATCAATAGAAAGTTAATAATTTATTTTGTCTCATTCGATCAATAATTATTAGAAGGTTGAATGCATAGTGAAAACCCTTTTTCTTCTTAATATGAAACATGTTCTTGAAATATGGTATAATCTAAAGAAAATCTTGAAAAGTAGAAAATATATTTGAAATTTTGAACCAATAAAAGTAGAAAAAGATGTACATTTTCCTTATAATTTTGTCGAATTTAATTAATGTATCAATTTGAAATGTCAAATAAATAAGGACATTGACGAAATTGCACATTTGTTACACTTAATTTTTCCAACTTAATGATATCAAGCATATATGTCTTTGAAAAACCTTTTATTTAACAATAAAAATACCATTTCTGTGTTCTCAGAGATGTTCTAAGTGGATTAATTGTAGTCCTTATTTTATGTCGCGGTTTCTTCGTGAAGATTCGTATTTGGAAAATATTTATACACAATTTAAATCATAAATAAATATAAATGAGTAACGAATATCCGAGAGTATGAATACAATCTCATTATACAAATCTAAGTTTGAACAAGTAGGGATAGCGTAAAAACTAGGAAAGCATTTGGCGGAATTTTCTAGGAATCTGATGGACCAGAAAATACGCGTTTACTTTGTCCGATGATGAGTGCCGGCTAGAGTCAAAGCAATAGACTTTGTGCAACCATCCTCTCTCTCTCTCTCTCTCTCTCTCTCTCTCTCTCTCTCTCTCTCTCTCGTATTGAAAATGTGGCATTTTTTTTTAAATTCTCAATTTGTTTTTCACATACCAATAAATAATAATAAAAATAATAATGAAGATTTTGGACTAATTGGAAAAGGAAGATCAACTTCACTAGCAGCTGCTGAAAAAACCTAAATCAGTAGGGACACTAATAAATCATATTATAATTCTGGTTAATATAGACGATGATAGAAATATTGGATTTGAGAGGGCACGTAAGTACGATACGTTTTTTTTATCAAGATAAATAGAATATATGTGTTCAAGATTTGAAAAAAAAAACTTGAAATTAGTTATAGCCGTTGAAGAATTTCATATAGATTGCACATGAATGAATCGATCCATTCAAGTACAAATTTTCGGACCATCTTAATTAGTATTTTCCGAGTTGAATTTGAACAAGAGACTATATGAGTTAAAACTGATGACTTTGATAAATCATTAAGACTAATTTGTGTATTCCACTCTCATACGAGTATTTGATATATTGCGAAAGATACAACAAAGTTTACAAAAGTTATGAGTAAACAAATTTCAGAAGAAAGAATATTGATTGGTGGAAGTAATATTTCATCTGAAAATTCGGAATTTAACGTGGAAATCAAAATAAAAATATCTCTGATAAAAATCAACCTTTTCGAGGTGTAGACAATCTAGGCTCATCTAACAAAATTGTCAAAATGGTAAAGCAGTCTCAGTTAAGTGCTTGAGTTTACTACATATAAATATTGGTTGCTTAACAATTTTGGGCCCAATGATGTAGCCCAAACTGGAAATTCAATTAATGGCCTTATGATGCAGCCCAAAATAATGTTGAGTCCAGCCCATTTTGAATGCAACTCGGCAGCCCATTTCTATTGTGTATTCTCGCGTTTTAATTGAAGTGCGACTTTGGTTATTTATTTTGAAGGTTGAGATGATGCCATGTTGAATGGTTGTGGCCGTTGGATGTTTCTGACTATTTGTATTATTGGCTTGACTTTTCATTTTGCGTCTAGACTTGAAGATTATTCTTAGGATTTTCTCTATTATGCTCTCTATGTATTCTCTTTGAAAACCTTTGATTTTCACCTTGTAATCTTTGATTCTAGATGTTCTTGGTGAGGTCTAGTGTTGATTAAGGCGTGGTTGTGGTGAATCCGTCCTTTGTTTTGAACAGTAACTTTTGGTTACTTTGTGTAATCTATCGAGGGTTTCTTGAGAGAAAACTTTAGGGTCTGAGGACATAATCTTTTGTGGATATCTGTATTGTGAAACTTATATTGATTATTTGCTGGTTTCTAGTGGATTGTAGCGATAATCACTTCGGTGTATGCTCAACCGGTGATTAACCCTAATTTAGGTGAATGGCCTACGGACGAAAAATCTCTTGTTTTCTTTAATTTCTGTAATTACTTGGTGTTTTTAGGGCCTGTATAATACCAACAAATATTGATGGTGTCGCTAACATTGTGCCTCTTTTCACGATAGATGAGGATATCTTTTAAGAAATATTAGCCTATCATCGTGCAATACTGCTAGTTTCCATTATAAAAGATGTGTTAGTTGTAAAAATGGTGAATGGAAGATGAATCTGCAGGATGGAAAGTATTTCTGTATATTGATGTATTTCAAGAAGTAATATTACAAGGGGTTATATACTTAAGATTTGTATCTATTATAGGAAAATAGAATCTTAAAATACAATCAGTCTCCTATAATCTGTCTAATTCCTTTAATCTATCAATTGACAGAATTAACACACCTAACTTGCTAAGATGAGAATGGAAAGTCCCATATCCCAATGGTTTTGTAAAAATGTCTGCAATTTGCTTTCCGGTGTGAACATGTGTGGTTCTAACTTCTCTTCTTTGTATCTTTTCTCGAACAATATGACAATCCAATTCTATGTGCTTTGTACATTCATGGAATATTGGATTCGTTGCAATGTGAATTGCCGCTTGGTTATTACAAAATAGTTTGGCTGGATCGGGATGTTCAACATGAAAGCACTTAAAAGATATCTCAATTAAGTAAGTTCACAAGTGACGGCTGCCATTGCTCTATATTCTGCTTCGGGCAGATGACCGTAACATGGTGGGTTGATTTTTCAATAAATCAAGGAACTTCCCAGGAACACACAATAACCTGTAACTGACCTTTTTGTAGCCTGACAACCAACCTAATCAGCATCACAGTAAGTCGTGAGTTTTAACGAACTATGTGTGGGAAAAAGGAGGACTTCACTTGGTGCATTCTTTAAGTAACGAAGGAGACAAAGAACTGCATCAAGGTGAGGTTTTCTTGGAAGTTGCATGAACTGACTGAGAGTAACAACCGAGTATGTGATTTTCGATCACATGATTGTTAGATAAATCAACTTCCCAACAAGTCGGCGATTTCGCGTTGGATCATGAAGAGTATCACAATCCATTGAATTAAGTTTCAGGGTCTGTTCCATTGGAAATTTTGCAGGTTGGCACCAAGTAAGTCGGCCTCTTCTAGTAGATCTAGAATGTATTTTCTTTGATAAATGGTGATGCCTTACTTTGGATCGTGCAACCTCAACTCCTAGAAAGTATTTCAATGGTCCAAGGTCTTTGATTTTGAAGTAGGTGTTGAGAAAATGTTTAAGATCACATATGGCTGCCTCATCATTCCCTGCAATGATCATATCATCAACATAATGCAAAATAGCAGTATAAGATGTGTTTTCAACCTTCGAAAACAAGGAATAATCGGCTTTCGACTGTTTGAATCCAATGTTGGCAATGGATGAAGAGAACTTGTGAAACCAGCTACGAGATGCTTGCTTTAATCCATATAAGGACTTGTTGAGTAAACACACATTATTCTCCCCCTATCGACTAAAGTCGGATGGAGGTTGCATATAGACTTCCTCAAGCAAATCACCATGGAGGAAAGCATTTTGGACATCCATTTGGTGAAGATCCCAATTTCAAACAGCATCAACGACTAAGAGGCAACTGACAGTAATGAGTTTGGCAACGGGAGCAATGGTTTTCTTGTAATCTATGCCCTCATGTTGTGTAAAATCTTTGGCAACAAGCCTAGCTTTATACCGTTCAAGAGAGCCATCAGAGTGATATTTGATTTTGTAGATCCACTTGCAACCAATGGGACGGTGACCAGTAGGTAGAGGCGCCATGGTCCATGTATTGTTTTCCTCAAGTGCTCGAATTTCAGTTTGCATAGCATCAACCCATTTAGGATCGGAATAAGCCTGCTCATAAGTTGTTGGTTCAACCAAATGAGAGATGCTGTGCGCAAATTTTTGATGAAAATTGGAAAGAGATATCGTTGCAATGGATATCGTATGTGGACCGTGGTAGAGAAGATTGGCCTGGGAGCGAGGAAAGCAGCATGCTATGTTTGGAGGTCTTGGAATTTGGATGGAGGTTTGGTAAGTTGTTTTGAACGATGTAAAGGAGGCGGTGGTGGAGAATGTGTGGTCTCCATAATCTGTTCCGGGTGGAATTGTGATGAAGGAGCTTCTATGTGTTGATTATCTGATGGAGGGGTCATTGAGGTGCTAAAATTTGGTAAGTGAATTGAGTTGATAGGTTCTGGGGTGTCATGAGTGGGGTTATGTGTTGGTTTTGGTTCCATAAATGGGTGTAAAAGGAGGGTGTTAGGAAGCACAGGTTCATCTTCTTAGTTTTAAGTGAGTTTATGGGTAAAAGAAAATGTGTTCTCATGAAAAAGGACATCTCATGAGGAAAATATGCGATGAGTGTCAAGGTCAAGAACTTTATATCCTTTTTGTCTTTGTGGGTAGCCAAGGAATATGCACCGTTTCGCTCGAGCGTCAATCCTATGTTTAGGACTGGGGTTAGTAACATAACACATGCAACCAAGTGTTCGAATATGTGAGTATGAGGGTGGTTTACCATGGAGAATTTCGTATGGGATTTTGAGGGACAATAATGATGTTGGTAGTCGGTTAATGAGGTAGCACGCTGTTTGTATGCTTTCTCCCCCATTGTTTTAACGATAAGTTTGCTTGGAAACGAAGGGCTCGAGCGACATTCAAAAGGTGACGGTGTTTTCTTTCAACAACTTCGTTTTGTTGAGGAGTGTAAGGGCATGTGCGATGGGAAGTTATGCCATGGTCATTGAAATAAGGCTACATTGATAAAAATTCAGCCCCATTATCGGAGCGAAATACCTTAATCCCACAATTAAATTGAGTTTTAACCCATGTGAAAAATGATCGCAATAAGGATTGTGCTTCAGATTTAAAAGTCATAAGATGAACCCATGTAAAACGTGAAAAATTGTCCATAATAGTAAGAAAATACTTTGCTCCAGAATGAAAATTTATTTTATGAGATCCCAATATATCACAATGGAGTAAATCAAAAGGTGCAAATGATGAAATTGAACTAAAAGGAAAAGGTAAACGAGTTTGCTTTGCTAATGGGCGAACCACGCAAACATGTTTGTTATCAAAACTTATTTCAGGTACGAATTCGGACAATGCTTTGTGGGGGTATGGTAGATGGATGCCCAAATAGTTGATGCCAAAGACTAGAGACATTGTTGACATGACGTGTAAGGTGTGGATTTTGACGCGGTGAGAGATAGTAAAGACCATTAAATTGCTTGCCCAGGCCAATCATCCTCTTCGTATCTACGTCCTGAATAATACAAAAATTCGAAAAGAAAGTTACTGTGCAATTCAACATTTTGGTAAGTTTGCTTATGGACAATAAATTCATCCTGAATTTTGGCACATGTAACACTCCATCAAGTTTCAATTCTTGAGATAATTGGTAGGAACCGATGGAATTAATTGGTGATGTCCTACCATGAGGTAAGTTCACAAAATCATGTTGAAGAATTGGATTTAAAGGTTCTGAATGGCAGATATGATCTGTGGCTCCACTATCCATAATCTAATATAAAGTTGTGGGTGAATTTTGTTTACTTCTGACATTTTCAAAAGCATTACCATTCATTTTATTCAACATTGCCATAATCTTATTATACTCGTCGATTATGAAGGTTGGGCCTTCTTGCTTGGCTGCACTTTTGGAGCATCTACTTAGCTTATGTTGGAATTATTTGCTGCAGCCTTAGTATTCTTCAGCTGGATATTTTTACTATGAAATTTGTAGCTCACTGGGAAACCCTTCAAATAGTAGCAATACTCCACCATGTGTCCCTCTTGATCACAATGCGTGCATTTGGATGTCTTCCTCGATGCTTCTCCAGTGCGAGAAGAAGTTATTTCACGTGAGCTACTGCCCTTAAATGGTTTACCTAACTGATTCACAGCCATGACCTGAAAATTTCCATTGTTCATGGCGTGAGGTGACATCGAGTTGCCATTCATGTTGCAAGGTTATGGAAAAAGCTTTTCGAGTATCCGGTAATGGACTCATCATCAAGATGCTTCCTCTGACTATAGCATACGTTTCATTTAATCCCATAAGAAATTGCATAAGTATTTCCTTTTCCATTCTTTCATAGACTTTCTTCAGTCCTCCACATGTACAGGTGAATGGTTCTTGATAGAAGGCTAGTTCATCCCATAAAGCTCTTTTTTTTGTTGAAGTGGATAGAGATTGAATCTAAATTTTGTCGGTGTTCAACAGTTTCTTATTGAATTTGGTAAATTCTTGATTCATTCCCTTGTGAAAACCGATCATAGAGATCTTTCCATACCGTCGATGCCAAGTCCATCTAGATCACGCTGGAAGCAATGTCTGGACTTAAAGAATTCAGAATCCATGACAATACCATATCATTGTAGCTTTGCTAGGAATTAAATTTTTTATCTGTAGATGACGGCATCTCAATGGATCCGTCGATGAACCCAATCTTATTCTTTGTACTAAGATCGATGCGCATGGCTCGACTCCATTGTCCATAGTTGTGTGGTTCAAGGACTTTGGAGACCAAGATGAGGCTCGGATTATCCGAACTGTGTAGAGTGAGTGGATTCTCATTCATGGTGAGGCCCGAATTTTCCAAACTGTGTTGGGCGGTTGAATTCTCATTCACGATTTCTGTGTTATCCGCCATCTGATTTGATGTAGTTGCGGAAGGTTTTATTTATTTATTTATGAAGTCACCAAGATTGGTGCTCTGATACCATATAAAAATGGTGAATGGAAGATGAATCTGCAGGATGGAAAATGTTTTTGTATATTGATGTATTTCAAGAGGTAATATTACAAGGGGTTATATACTTTAGATTTGTATCTATTCTAGGAAAATAGAATCAATAAATTACAATCAGTCTCTTATAATCTGTTTAATTCCTTTAATCTATCAATTGACAGGACTAACAGATTTGTGTCCATTAATATTAGTGCTAGCTAGTCGTTTGCACACAGTCCATGTCAGCGCAAATCCAATCCATATTCCTCTTTTGCATCTAGGAATGAACTTTCTTGTTTCTCTAGCAATCGGGCCAAGGTTTGTTGACACACATGCGACGCAGCTTTAGCCATCATTATATAATAACAGTCTGGCATGATTTGATCAAGTTTTCCATCACAATTAATTTTTCAGCATTACCATATTTTCACCGTGATAGTTTTTAATTTAACATTTATTTAAAAAAATTACCATATCTTTGCTTTAAAATGCGTGTTGTTTATTTTGCGACATGTTTTTGAAATTCGGAGAAGGATTAAATTCAATGATTCATCTCACTACATGTGCATTGTAGGAAAATTAATGAATCGTTGTTGCTTGCTTGTTGGCTTAATAAATTTCTACCCACGCGTCTTAAATTTATGGGTCCGCCCCTGCGAATGATAGATTGGGTCCGCGACAAAATCACTGCAAAAAGTATCGATAAGTTTCTCCCTTAATACAATTTCTACTGCATATCCGATATAGAAATCTTGAATTGTAATATGCAGATACAATTCTAGAAATCTTGAAAGGCTTTAAAACAAGTAGACTATTGAAATTATATTCAGAAGTGAAGTATGGAAATAATTTACACAATATGTGGAATCAATTGTATCCTGAGATGAACTCCATGCAAACCCGTTTGCCACTACGGTGGCCAGTATAATCTTAACGACAGCGTGATGTCCATTTATGTGGCTTGAAGATAAATTTTATTAAGTTCGTTTAGTGTTCACACGAATATTTTCAAAAAAAGTGACACGCAATCCGAAGAATTAATGGTATTCTTGATAGGTAATGTCGATTAAGCTACCATTGATGCTATACATTGACCTTAATTGAATCGTTAAAGATTCAAGAGTGAAAGAAATTATTTTATTAGAGTAGTCAAATTGCATAATATGAGATCATGCCCCTATTGCTAGAGTGTTTTACGCGGGTCAAATAAAGTAATTATTTTTTCCAAGTCGATTCAATACTCTATTCAGATTCAGTTATTTTTGCTCAATAATAATCCAGACATGTTTCCAAATATTTCTAAAACATTTTCGAACATTACCAGCAGAAAACATTACATATACATCTTCAAACACTAGAAGGCTTTCTTCCTGAAATTGGTTATTGAATGTAACTGAATAATTTCCATGACTAGTACAATTTTCAAGCTTGCAATGGAGCTGGATTTAGTTAGTGAATCCGAAATATAAAAATTCAAAGTAATTATTCTTTCTCATTAGTTGGAAAGCACTGTTGAAAGTAATTAACAAACTTTTGAACTTATTCTATCGTAATAATGCGAGAAAAGAATTTAATTTCTGATCTTCACAACTTGTTCCATATCGAGCCTTTCTTCAGCAAATCGACTGTGCTTTCAAGAGCTAGTTCATTGGCTACTTTATTTCCATTTCGGGAATAAAACAGCAAGTTCACGCCCTGTAGTAAAGTTAGAATGTCAAGCAAAGTAGCTTCATTTGGTGCACAACTAAAATACACGTTGAGGCTCTGAACTACCCGGAGTGAATGCTTTAGGCTACATTGACATTTTAAACTCTTTCTAGCAAAAAGTTACTTGATTCGACAAGGGTCTACAAGATCATCGTTTCCTCAAGAATTCGAAGATGCCTTAATGGATTTAATTTATAATATTAAATTATTTTCAACTAATACCATAATGGTCATGCTTAAATAAAGCTTGAAATTTCAGTTTCAAATGGAAGATAGCAACATGTTTATTCTTTTTTCGTTTCTATGATCTTTTACATTAGAATGTGTAAACTAATTTTCGAACAATAAAACCAATTAATCCAACTCTTACAAATCTGTACCCAAGAATTATTGGTTATGAAAAATTATAAGAAAATAAACAATCGTTGAAGTTAATTATACTACACAGCATAAATTGTAATTGTTGAATTTTATGTCAAATATGAAAAATGCAAGCTGACTTAATCCTGGTACTGTTACAGACAATTAAATAAAGAAATTTGAGATGCAAAAATGTAAATGGAAGACTGGAGAACAAAATCAGCAGGGAAAAAAAAAGAGCTAATTAAAACATGAATCAATATAAATCAATAGCCTAAAATAACTTATGCCATTTGAACTTTTCTAATCTTGCTATTGAGTTTTTGTAAAATTTTCAACATTGAAATCCCAATTATCAAACGTCCTGGAAAATTATCAAGCATGCAAAATGAAACAAATCAAAAGGAAAAATAAAAAATAAAAATCCCAACGCAAGTAAGACTTAATTGTAAATTGAATAAGGGAATTTTCCATTTTGTTTTGAGTACCTGATGATGGAAAGAAATCTGTGTTCATTCAATTTTGGGTTTCTGGCACGTTGTCTCCAAGAATTCTAGCTGGAACTTGAAAACCAAACGCGAAATGGCTACCGGCATCTGAATATTGGCGAACACTTGGCTGTGAATTATGTTGAAAAAAGTTTGAGTAATTGGATTGAAGGAGTTCCCAATGAGAAAATGGCATGTCATGGGAGAAAAAAGTTTGTTGGACTTGGGGCATTGCATGTGAGTCAGCAAGAAATCCAACCCTATTTTCGACACTTCCGTTGGCACTCCAACTATCCATTCTTTGGAAATTATCCTGAAATGTTGAACCAGATGGTTCTAGATTAGTGGAAGGCCTCGAATTTTGGTCTTGCAATATGTGAAGTGAAAGGCCAAGGTCTTTAGCCTGAAATGAGGCTCTTGACATTATATCATGTGGGAAATTCTGATAATTCATCAATGAAGCCACCCCAGAACTTGTTTGGAAGAATGGTTTCATCGTGGTCATGAATTCCTTGTCAGGTTGTGATTGAATGTTAAATGAAGAATCTGGTTGTATATTAACTTTTGTCCCATTTGAACTTGGATTAGAATCTGAATTTTGATCTACTGAAGTATTATTCGGGTGCCTATGAGGTAGCCCGTCTAGCTTATCAATAGCGTCTTTCGCCTTTTCAATAAGCCAATCGACTGCCTTGCTAGGCCGGTCGTAGCCTAATCGGTCCTGAACATCATAAAATTGTATTGCAGTGTGAGCAGAAAGCCTAACTCTTCTGTCCCTCGGGCCTTTTGCTGTGTAAACCTTGCTGTGCCGGTCCTTCTGTCTAGTTGACCGGAGAATGTGACCGCCTTGAACTTGCACTAGTTCTCCTTCTACTGCTTTGCCCTTCATTTGCCCTTTTTGCTCCATATTTCCATGTTCAGTGTTGGATTGTGTTCTTCCTCTCATCATATATGTGGACAGAAAAAGATTTTAATTAAACCTGATATTCCTGCTGCTGGTAATCCCGAAAAACCTTGCTAGTTTATTTTTAAGATCCCACTTTCCAAAGAAAGCTAAAATCAAAAAAGACTAAGCTCAAAAGTGGAGATAAATTTACAGATAAAATGGTTTTATAGAAGAAATTAACTATTTGGTTATGGAGAAGATACACCTGTTTAGAGCTCCAAGATAACTAAATAAAAAGAAAAAAATTCAGAAAAAAGGTTGAAATTCCTGAGCTGAAATCTTGTCAAGGGTCTTGAAGAATATTCAATTTTACAGGCTAAAAAAATAGGTTTTCGTATTTGGAAAGAATAGGTGATGAAATGAATTGAAAGGCAGGTATACCAGAAAAAACAGCTTCGAGTTTATACAGGTTTTGATGACTTTAAGGCGGCTATATATATATATATATATATATATATATATATATTTCAAGAGAGAATAAAAGATTCATCCCATCCCTTCAATTTTAATTTTTCACTTTTTTTATTTTTATTTTTTATTTTTTATGGAAACACCATTAGAGCCTAATCGAGTTTTTCAGGCCTCCACCAGAATCTGTGGAGAGATTGAATTCCTCGACCCCATTTTATTGATTAAAAGTCGGAGGATATATGTGATTACCTAACCTTCAGATCATATTACATCTAGAAGAGCAGAGGAAGAACACTTGAAAGCGATAAAAGTGGAAGTATAACTTCCGTTACACAATAATTTCATAATTTTTTTACTTACCAAAGAAATCAGAATGCCAAAATGTAAAGCGAACATAAGGCAGTCTCTATATATTTATCTAACAATAACTATTAATTTTCTCTCAATATCCGAAGATCAAGTAGGATTTATTTATTTATTATTATTATTTTTTTGGCTTTGGTGGGGTTGGGTTGGGGGATCATCTGTTTCTTGAAGGACCTTGAAATTCATTGCTCACCCACTCTCATTGAAGTTTGATGGTGTTTCTTTAACAGCATTAATTCTGTCTTTACTTGCCAATTGCCATACATATTTTTCTAGTTAAATGCCAACTAAAAGTCATGCACTTTCATCCAAAGATAACGATCAATATTCCTTGTTCAGTTGCCATCCTATGAATCTCTTCCAATCTAATCCAAGCTCCAAACTAAATTAGTCTACATAGGCTAATATCGCCTTCAAGCTTTGATCCATAGGCTAACTTGGTGCACATATATATTTGTATTTTTTATTGGCAAAACCAAGTATTTTTCCATTTTCAAATTAGTTTACCCTTAAAATATCGTAGTACCTTATTATATGATTCTACTTTTACGGTTAGGTCACGATAGATCCTTTGAATCAACACCTTTAAAAGTCTCTGGTCACGTGCAGTTGGGATGCATTTTTATGAAAAGTTCGACAAATACATAATGTTCAAAATAGATGATATGTTGAACCCTCTCGTCTATCATGTCGATAGAAATGAGAAACGAAAGTTTCTCCCTCAAGCTCAAAAACAATAAATTGTAACTTTCCATCGAAGTACTCTTGTGCACATCCATTTATTTCGATAAAGAACACAAAAGCAAAATAGTGAATTTTTTTTTCAGACACCCATAAATATTTTTAATTAATTTTCTACACGTCATAATGGGGCAGTTACGTTGATGTTCTTAATCTTATTTACAATGTTACATTCTTACATTTGATTGGACGAATCGAACATTCTTTAAAAGTATTATTTAAAAAGTATTAGATACGTACTAGCGGTCGTTAAATTTTCAATAACTCTGGCTAGTTAAGAATCCAAATTAATCCGTAGAGACGTTTTGATCTCTATATGGCATTGTAGTAATGCATAAATGACACATATGTTGTAATATGTTCATTATTGAATAAGACAAAAATGAACGATATGACTTGGATACAAATGTAGGACATAGAGATAGAGCATTCGAAATTGTGAAGTATAACACATTTTTTTTAAGTGTCGAATGTTTGTTCATATAGTTCAATTTACTAAAAACACCCTCATTAAACAACCCACATTTTGAAGTAAATTCACATTACAAATAAAAGGATTGACAAACCATTGTACAACGATATTGTTATATAGAATTCTTTGTGATGTCTTTTTAATTAATAGATCTACGTATAAAATAAAATTCGTTTTTGTAAAATTTGACAAAATCTTATATCAATTAAATATGAAAACAATAATAAATCTCTGTTAGATAGCCATTATTTTGAAGAAAAAAACGATGTTTTGAATAATGATTTTTTGAAGAACGTGTGATTAAAAAATAGGAAAATATTTTGGATTTACGTGTAAAATATTTTATAGTATGAATGTGTGGTGAAAATAAGTATGAGAATTAAAGGGTTTTTGTTTTAAAGGGAGACAAACATGAGCTAAATATATACGAGTTTGAGTTACTCTTCTTAACGAGATTGACTTTTTAAAATAGGTTGTCAATATTGACAAATCAATTGGAGGTACATTCCATCTTCTAGATGTTTAAGAAAAACCTACCTCATTCAAATACAAACATATTATCAATCAATATATAAAGATTTGAATTACTACTTTTAACGTGCTGACTCTAAGAGGGAATCTCAAGAGTCGATGCCGAGATAGTGCCGTCGACCTAATTTTTAATTTATATTCTTGGATGGAACAAATGATTAATATCCAGTAAAATGTATGGAATTGAGCTCAAGGAGTACAATTTGGTTTGCGCAACAGGAATAGAGTGTAGATATTTTATTCTGCACAACCCCAAAAAGAAGAAAAAAGAATTGTATTAAAGGTATGTGCTTTTACTTTCGGTATCATTCGTATTGATCGCCATCACCCACACCGCCAATTCTCCTAACCGGAAACGTGGAAATCTTATCAGTGGAGTAAAACATAAGTAGCACACATCTTGGACTATAATCATTGAAACCTTGTTTAAAAATATTCGAACTTGGTGTTGAGTGATATTCGAGTTTGAACATGTTTGTTTGTAATTAAACTTGAAGTTTCACACCACGGAGCACACGTTTAAAGCTTATTAGGTAAAATGAACTAGCGTACATTATTCGACCATATTATGAAAGAAAAAAATATATAATTTTTGTATTATCTAATTTTGTCCAATGCTTTAAACCAAATGTGATTTTCTTATATTTAACTTCCACATTATATTCTTATCAATTCTTCCATCAAAAAATTATCATTTTCTCTCTTGTAATTTTCTAATGTCGTCGACTAAACAATTTAATAGTAGACATTGATCAAAGAAAAATAATTTATCCTTTCTTTAATATAATTCGATCCAATTAACATATTAAACGTGTCGTTAAAAGGTGACATGAGACGCACATATATATGCCACGATTTCTTCACCTTCCGATGGTTACGTATCTTATGAGAAGTATCATAGAACCAACACACTTAAAACCTGCCTAACTTTTACAAAATATTGGACCCGTATTCTCTAAATTAAATGTGTTTCGCAATCTCTCTTAGAAAGAGACAATATATTTCTGAACTGAGGTGTGTTTTCTGACAAATATGTTTTAAGTGATCAAAATATGAATGAAATTCAATTAAAGAGTTGTACGCGTGATCCAAGATGAAATCTTTTTGTATACATTCGCTGCAAAAATCTGAGACTGAAATTGTTTGATTGCAATTTAAGACACAGACTGCAGCATGCGATGCTAACAAGTCACTTTCATGATAACGACTTGCATTATTAATTTTGCATGCTTTTGTTCAGAATTTTGAATGCGTGACAAAGATTTTAATCCATAATTCTTTTTCTTTTTTGGTACGTGGCCGGTCGTTCTTATCAAGTTTGAATAGAGTCGGGATCGAGATGCAATGTTTTGATACTGATGGTGTATATGTGTACATCTCGTAGGTAGAGTGAAGCCTGAGAAATTCGATTATCAACAAATCGTTGATTTTTAGGAATACAGATTTAGATTGGAAAATTCAAAGTGTCGCAGAAAAAACTCGTTGATTCTATGAATAATTAACGATTTGGAGGTGGGACAACAATTCGTTACACAAGGCAATGATTTATGTTAACCTAATATTTACTTTTATTAAAATCGCAAAATAAAGAATAACAAAAGGCATAAGAGACGGAATAAAACAATTACAAAGTCTTAATCATCCATGTTTGCATAATAAAAAATGATCATTAAAGCGTAGACGTTGATTTGAGCTGAATCTTAAACTTTTTTTTTTTTTTTTTGGAAGGAATCAAAAGATTTCATCCTTCCCACACAAAAAAATCTCAAACCCAAGTCATTTGCTCCACAAGATTTCGCTCTTACCACTGGAACTAGACCTTAACTTGGAATCCCAAACCACGTAGAGAATTTCAAATTTTATCGACTTAAATACAAATTTAATAGTGTATTTGGAGCCCAATTTTCGGAAAATCATTGTCTCGTAGGAGAGGCTAAGGCTTAGACCTCATTCTCTATAGTTTTGAACTAGACTTTTTCCATATACAAGCGTGGTTTTAGAGTACGAAGAATATCTTTGTCTTGTGACATCATCTTGTGCATTATTTGAGTATATTTCATCTAAAGAGTGGTAGATTATATATAAATAATTATGAATTTAAGTTATCTTTTAAATCTTAAAATTTTATATTAGGTACCGTCCCACAACAAACAAAGATATGTAAAGCCCCCTTGAATTGATATTACCGACAAAATATTAAAAAAAAAGTGAAAAATAAATGTTTCATTAGTGACTATCAACGATGAAAACACCGTCTGTGATTGTCAAAAACATCATAGACCACATTGCTATTAAGTACTATTAGTGATTATGTCAATAATCATTTTTTTTCCATTTAAATTCATTTTACGAGTATTCTTGAAATGAATTGATATTACGAAGTTAGTCAATAAAAAAGCGATATTTCGAATTTATTTTAGTTAAATATGGACAACTTGATCATGCATTTTGCGGATCCTTACATAACAAGTGAAGGAAAACTGCGCGATCAATCTGCAATCATCACTAAATGAGAAGACAACAAAATCTAACCCTATTGGTGAAACATAGAAATTAATATTGGAATCATTTGAATTATTCAACCAATTATATGTTGGTTTTATTTTGTATCTGTTTTGTTAACATTGATTATAGTACTGGAATTCCCCACTCTAAGGGAAGTGAGCCGAGGAAAAAGGGTAAAGGTTCGATTCTATGTTTGGGTGTGTGAAAGTCTTGGGTTGCATAGAGAAAGTGAAAGTACATAGTTTACTAGCTAAATTTGACCTTACGTGCGGAATTATACAATTAACAATCAACAAGTCACTTGTAATTCTATTTA